>CAUYQG010090976.1:0-22126 GCA_963574415.1 Tarsius wallacei | reverse complement strand
GTAAGATGGCTAAATTCCTTAAAGTTGAATTTTCTTTTCTTTTTTTTTGAGAAAGCAGAATTTATTGAAAGGACAGAAAAGTTCCCACAGTGGGAGGGGACCCAAAGGGGTTGCCCCTTGAATTTTCAAAGCTACTAGCATGGTCTGGCCATTCTGGGAAATACTTTGGCAATATCTACTAAAGCTGGAGACATGCATAAGAGCCAGGAATTCCACTACTATGTGCTGTGATACCCATAGCAGCATTGGAAGCATCCACATTGTGAAAATGGGTGAATACATTGTTGTACATTCAAATAATGGAATACCATACAGCAAATAAAATGAACAAGTGACAGCAATTAGTGATACCTTGACCAATCTCTCAAACATAATGTCACATAAATTATAAATATAATATCAATGTATCATATGAAAGTTACAGATAAGCAAAACTAATCAATATTTTCCAGAGATACTAGATAGATGGAAAAAACGTAAAGCGAAACAAGAAAAGAATGATCATAATATATTTAGCATTGTTATATCTAATATTTATTAGTACTTACTTTGTGTCATGCTGTTTATATGAAGCAGTCCACTTAAAATTTAACTTCTGTAATGTAACATTATGCTATCTGCTCATAAGGAAGATATATTGTTATTCTATGAATACTATGCTTTTAAACACATTTGCTTGTATCGATACAATGTCTACAAGAGGTTGCTAACAGTCTTACTTCTTGGTTATGAGATCAGGAGTGCCAACTGTGTGTGGTCAGGGAATTTCTCTTCATTTTATGCCCTCCTGTACCGCCTGGATTTTTGACATAGATCATATATTACTTTTATAATAAAATATTTTAAAATGGAATTACATTTAATTATTTCAGTACAGGAGAAAGATGTACCCATCCTTGTGGCTATATCCTGAGGGCAGCTTTCTCATAATGAAAAAGAAAATCTCTAAGATTTTTCTATCTCTGGCTTAAGGGTAGAAGAATTAATAGGAAAATAAGACACCAATTCCAAATTACAGGAAGAAATTTGATACTATATAAGCAAGTTGATACTATATAAAATCAGAAGAATTGTCTAATTAGGTAGATAGCAAGGAGCCTTAATTCCAAATTACAGGAAGAAATTTGATACTATACAAGCAAGTTGATACTATATAAAATCAGAAGAATTGTCTAATTAGGTAGATCGCAAGGAGCCTTAATGACTACATATGGACATTGTTCCAACCCACCCCATGTACTATCCAACTGTGCCTATTAAAGAACTGCAAACACAGGTTCAGTCTACGTGGTCCCAAGTCAATGAGACTTGAGCCTGGGCAACTGCCAAACCCTGAAGGTGGCAGGTCCCTGTATGCACACTCAGATGCATTTTTCTTACCTGCTCTGCACCTTTATGACACCAGTTTTCCTGTTGCTCTTTGGCCTATGTAACTGGCAGTCAGATTCACTCCAGTCCTTTAGTCCTGGGGCTAAAGTTGAGCTAAATTAAACTTGGCTCACCATCTAGCTGTCCCCATCACCTTTCCTCTAAGGTTGAACCCTTCTTACTGTATTTCTATTGCTGATGAATAGCCTAATAGCATTGATACCGCATCATTACCCAGAAACTTCTATGCTTTGCTACTGTCATATCCCTTTGGATTTGAATATTCTGAGAATGATCCCAACCCTAGTTTCCTTAATGATATGAACTATGAATCTCACAGGAAAAAGAAAATGTTCTGAGATGGGGGATAGAAAGAATTCACACTTTGTCCCAACTCATGTCTTCTTTTATGCTCCTTCAGCTCAAGATAAACTCTTCTTTTCTTACTAGGAAGAAAGGAATTTCCCTGTCACTTAACACCCCACCCCTCACTTCCCCCTGACACCAGCCTAGCAGGTGTGAGCCTCAGGGTCATTTCCTTAGAAATATACAATTTATAGAGTCTTTATAGAGAATTTTTATGGTTAGAGAGAGCCGGTGATAACTAACACCTGACATACAAAAATATCAGGTTGTATAGTATTTTTCTATTATATATAGCACAGAACTTTGGATCTCAAGCACTTAAATGTACTCAATCATTCGTTTATATCAGAGAAAACCATTGTTGTGCAACTTCCCAGCCCTGTGCTGAGGCCATTTCATCTTACTCTGGTTGACTGGCCATTCTGCTTACGAGATTTATTCCTTGACCCTCCCACACAGGGCCTCACTGCAACCACACAGAATAACGGTCTAGAGACACAGTCGCTAATGGATTTCAACCTAGAACCTATCAAATGGTGTTTAGGACACTAAATAATTGTAAGGCATATCTACGTGAAATGCTACTATCAGTTTATTTAAAAGTCTCTGGATTCTATCCAAGAATCACATATGTAGAATGCAAGCCATTTGGACCATAATTATTTCAGCACTTCCTAAAAATGGCTTCACTGAAGTGAAACCATGGGCTTTTCTATGAAGACTATTTTAAAAATTACCCATTTGAACATGTTTTCTGTGCACTTCATAAACTTCAGTCAAGCATATTGCCTAACACATTACTCAATACCCTTTATAAAAGGAATCCATGCATCCTTTTATTTTCCAGGAAAAAAAATGAATCTTCAGATGGTTTTTCAAACTCTAGCTACATTTTTTAAAAAGAAGCTAGGTGAATTATTGTATTTTCCCTTTGGTTTTCACTTAGTAAAATTATGCAAATACAGTGCTGAGGTATAGTGATCAGCTTATCTCAGGTTCTGGTCAGCATCCATTTCAGTGTTTCTCAAAGAATGATCCATGGACCACCTATATAAGGTTCACACTGGAAGTTGCTGATGCATATCTTGGGCCCTTGCACAGACTCACTGAATTAGAATCTCTGGAGATGAGGCTCAGGGGTCTATGAGTCTATAAAGGCCCCTTGGTGATGCTTCAGCATACTTACATTTGGTAACCATCTATCTGACCTTAGTGGTCTGGTATCCAGAGACACATTTTCTCTTTCCTCAAGAAAGTTCAATTAACTCTAGCTCACAGAAGTCAGCTTAGCCTGCGATCAAGCATCAGTCTAGTTTTTAGTCAGGGGAGATTGAAGGAGATGAGTTAAATTATCACGAGGAGAATTAACATTCTCCATTGAACTCAATTCATATTCCTGAGCTAACAATTCAGCCTCCATTTGGTGGATACCACTTTTTGTCACATGGGCTGCTTACATATGCCAGTTTATCTATATGAGCTTTTTTTTTTTCTCCCTTTCTCTCTTTTTTTTTCTTTTTTAACAAATGAAGTGACTGAAGTTAAGCAAAGTTAAGAAAATTTCCTAACATCACACAGAGAGTAAATAACAGAACCAAGATGTCTGTGTGATGCCAGTGTTTTAATCCATTAAACCATATTTTAAAAGTCTCAGCTCTTTTCCTGAGATTGACCTTCATCTTGTCTACCAGTGTAGGCACTAGGTTCATGACAAAAGCCAATGCTGACTGCGTTCTGACCTGCCTGGAACTCCAAAAAATTCTGGGTCCTGAATCCCAATTATTGGTTGCTCTTTCCTTTCCATCCAACAGTACCCTCTGTGTTGCCTGGTATGGTCACTAGATTTTCTTATGTAAAAAAAAAATCACTGAGAATTGGTCATTTACATAAAAAGTGAAACAAAAACAAATTTTTAAAAAATCACACATCACCTTTCTTAGTTTCATTATGCATGAATTTTGTTACAAAGTCACCTTTGATGGGTCGATAAGTTATTGGCGAACTTGGAGAATGACAGAGAGAGGGTACCTTACCTTCTCATGCATTGGAAGATCCTTTAAGAGTAAGTTAATTTGTCAATAGGCAAAAGGTTTAAAGTTTCTTTGCATCAGTTACATAGGATTCTGAACTATCCATCCTTCACTTTTACAGTCAATTTGAAGAGTGACATTGAAATTGCATGTGGTCAGCCAGAGGTGTAGGCAAGGAAGTGATGCAAGGTAGGGGCTGCCGGTGTGAGGAGATCTGACAGGTTGCCAGGCAGGATAAATGACCTCAAAGATATCAAACTTTAAAGCTTAACTATTTTCCCATTAAGACTCCTTTTGCAATGCAAATATTAATACAAGTGGTTATACCTTTTATCAACTAACATCTTAATTCTCAATTAACACCTAAGGGAATTCTCAGCCTGCAGGCAATCAGGATGAGTACTTGTGGGAAAAGGTTCTGCAGTAACTAGAAAGACTAGAATGAGAAGAAGAGGACAGTGCTAGGGGAAAGGTGGGGGGGGGGTGTCACAGATTTAGATGTCATATTTTACACAACTCTGGCTTAGTGTATCCAAATGTTTGGGGTAGCTAGGAAGTGAATAGCAAACACCAAGACAGAAAATCATTCTCACATATGTAAGTCTTGGTGGTCTTTTAAACTTGCTGACCCAAATCTTGATAAGCACAATAATGACCCAGTTTTTCAAAAGATAATTGGGTAAGTTCTGAGCAGGAAGACTTGGAATATCTTCCATAAATTGCTAGGCTTTCAAATCTTCTCAGTCTTCCCTACCTTGTATACTAATCTAAAATGCTGTCGGTTTCTGGAAGGGTAAACCTGATTATATCAATATCTCAACATATCATGTACTGATGCAATTTTAATTTTCTAGTCTAAAAACCTTTGCAATTTCAAGGTGAAAAAATTTAAGCACCTCAAATCATCCCTTTTTGACAGATAGCTTCACCTGAAGGCAAAATTAGCTGTGGCTCTCAGGCAACACTATCTGTTAAGGGGCAGAGGAGATAAAGGGAAAGATGTAAGGGCAGACAAGCATGAGGGAGAAGTTCTGAAGTAAACAACACAGAAACAGAGTGGGGTACAGGAAGACTATAGACAAAATCAAGTAAATGAGACCATGGAAGAGAAAGAAAAAGAGCAAGAAGAAAATCCCATCAGAATTGCAAAAACCTTAACCAGACAGAGATACCTCCAGAAATCAACCTCGGGTTGTGTTCAGGGCAGACAAAGAGTTTTGTTTTTGTTGGCCAAGACTGAAGTCTATTTGCCAAAAGACTTCATTTAGTTATGACACATAAAAATCATTCTAAGAAGCATTCCTCTGGCATTCTACGTATCTGAGAATGAGTAAATGAGCATGTGATTGCAAAGGTGACTGACACTGGATAGCTTAAGATTTACAAAAGTTTGAAGTTTTCATTCCTGACAATACACTGGTAGATTTATTCTTCTTTAAAGCCCAAAGCATGTTTGTTTGTTTTTAACCAATATCTCTTGTCCTGATATAGTTCCAGGTGGTCTATGGGCTTTAGATTTAGGCTTGGGCAGGTTATAAAGGCACTTTCTGCACATCAGGGATAACTATAAACTTTGTTCCTATGTTTAGCTTTTGTCTAATGTTGTGTCTACCCAGAGAACTGTTAAATGCTATCACTATGGGCCATCGGCATGGGAAATACAAATGCCAATGGCTAGGTTGGGTCCTCACTAACCCAAAGAAGACACAAATCCAATAGTCAGATGCTTGACCTCCCACTCCCTGAACCCAAGCAGTGACCATTGAAAAATCTATCCCCCTCCAACAAGTAGTCAAAATACAAATATCATAAAGAAACTTATGGATGAGAAGTATTTGAAAGAGAATAGAAGTGTATGTATATGTGTAAAATATGTTCAGAGCCAGTTAGAGAAAGAGACATGACTGAACTTAGGTTAGCAGAAACATGGAATTATTCTCTAAACTAGTAGAAACATATTTTTCACCAAGGAGTTGAAGACATACAACTTAAGACATACATATTTAAAATGAGGTTTAGCTGAAGGACAATTCTAAAGTAATTTCATCAAATTTATTCAAAATCATATAGACTCAATCTTCCTTTTTTAGAAGAGGCACTACTAACTTTTCCAAATTACAATCCAGGACAGATTCTCAAAATTGTTCTAGTGGCAGATTCAAATGCAAGAAGCAAAATAATTGATTATGTGATTTTGTGCTTTTCCTACATTGGATTGTTATATTTTAATTCAAAAAATGGTCCAGACACCAAAAAAATCTAATAATATCTTACAGGAAAACCTTCAATCAACAACCTTCTACTCAGTGATATTTTCCCTCTATAAATCAGATAAAAATATTCCAAATATTCCATGTTAGTGGAAAGACTGCTAAGTTCAGTTTTTGGAACATTCATGTTTTCTAGCACATAGTTTAAAAACTATTTAAGTAGTTTCCAGAAAGACAAATCAATGCAACTATGCTCAGTAAATAAACTCAAATCAAACAATATAAAGGGATGGTAAAGAGTGTGGCTGTTGCATAAAACAACTGCCAATTGTCCATATTTGGATAGCTATAAGTGAACAGTCAAATCAGTCAGGAGATCATTTGACATCCCTTCATAAAGAGCTGAAACTCTTTATCTTGTGTGTGTGTGTATTGGGTATGAAAGAGGGTGGGAGGGAGAACAGGGGAAGAGACTGCCTACAAATACAGAAGGAATGACTCTCCTTTAGTAAATCCCTCCTTAATGAGTAGCAGTTCTTTGGAATAAAAAGCATAATAGAGAATTTAATTTGACAACAATTATATGTCCAGCACCGTGCTGGGAAGATACAACGAAACATGATAAGACAACACAAAAAGGTAAAGAGGATGCAATTATCTAGGAACCTATTGTTATACTGATAGCGATTAATTAATGAGAACTTAAATTTGCTCTTACTGTTAATATTCATTGCTTTTAGATGTTCTAGTCCTTTATTTTTGAATATGATGAATAGTGTTCAGGCACAGCAGGTGATCATTAAATGTTCATTTCTTTTTGAGTCTTTTACTCTTTCTGCTACAACCATCTTGAAGTTTTTACCTCTTAGACTATGAATAACCTTTCCTACATCTGGTGAATCCCTTGTAAAACATAAGATTAGAGATTAAATACATATGTCAATTCGCAACAAAAATCTTGTATTGCTGAACACAGGCATTTATAACGACACACACACATATGTATGCATGTACTTGCATATATACAAAATTATTACCTGAGATTGTTATTTATTTTGTTTATTTTTTCCAAATTCATCTTAAGTTAGAATGAAGAGAGCTGCAGAGCAGAGTTTGACAATCCATGGCCCATAGGCCAAATTGACTGGCTGCTTCATTTTATGTAGCTTACAGCTAAGAATGGGTTTTGCATTTTTAAATTGTTAAAGAAATAAAAAGAGTAAGATTATTTTGTAACACATAAAAATTGTATGAAATTTAAACTTCTGTATCCATAAATACAGTTTTACAGGACATAGCCATACCCATGCATTTACTTATTGTCTGTGGCTACTTTCAGCTACACAATAGCAGAGTTTAGTTGCAACAGAGATTGTATGGCCCACAAAGCTTAAAACATTTTCTACCTTGTCCTTTATGGAAAAAGTTTGCTGACTTCTCATACAGAGGAATAAACTCTAACATGCAGTTTTGAAGAACTGTATTTATCACTGGGCTGCTGTGTTTTCATCTTTTGTAATTGAAGAGTATAGTGGATGACAACAAAAGTGGATTTCAGAAGTAACATTCTATGATTTAGACTCAAATCAATGATTTTCCAATAATTACAATATCAAGACCTATCAGTACATTTTCATTTTTAAGTCTTCCTGAATATCTTTCTAAAGCTATGGCTCCCAAACTAGGAAAAATCACCTGAGAACTCCTTAAAAAGAAGACTCTTAGGCCCATGTCAAGAAATTCTAAGCTGGGTGCAGTGGCTCATGCCTGTAATCTCAGCACTTGGGGAGGTGGAGGCGAGAGGATTGCCTGAGCCCAGAGGTTCAGGACCAGCCTGGGCAACATGGCGAGACTTCTTCTCTACAATAAATAAAAAAAGTAGCTGGGTTTGGTGGTGTACACCTATAGTTCCAGCTACTTGGAAGGTTGAAGCAGAAAGATTGCCTGAGCCCAGCAGATGGAGGCTGCAGTGGCCATGAACGTGTCACTGCACTCTAGCCTGGGCAACAGAGTGAGACACTCCAGTCATTTTGACACTCCAGTCGTGATTCTGATGTACAAAATCTTCACAAAGGCAGCCCAGCTCACTGTGTCCTTTGATGTGGCCTCAACAAACTAGCCATGCTGTAAAGAAAGCTTTAAAGGCTTTGGCTGCTAGTATGAACTAAACTATTTTAGCATGTATTCTGAGACTTTCTAGGGAAGAGATTGCTGCATTTGCTGTGGAGTTGTTCCCAGGAGAAATGTAGTAAAAGTTTGACTCAGACTTACAGCCTTATATTTGCTTCTTTTTTAAAAAAGATGAAAAGGCCTCAGGCATTTCATTTGCTTGCTGGAGAGACAGTGATCACAAACCAGTAAGGTGCACAGTGTTTTGGGTTCCCACAGCAGAAAGAAGCCATTATATGAAATCATACACAAATGCCCAACAACAAGATGGGAGAGAAATACATAAGAATCAGTCATGGAGCTTTCAAATTATGAAACTAGAAATTATATTTGCAATAGTTGAAAATTTTTTTCCTCTGAGAATAGTATTATCTCAAATTCACAATAAAGCTCTTTCTCATTTTATTCTGCCTGGGAGTTCTTAAAATTGATAGACCATAGAAGAAATAGCCTGGCATTCTCATAGGGATTGGCAGCCTAGAGTGGCCATATGGTATAGACCCTGAAACACGGAGATATTCATTTCTCCCTCTCCTTTAAAATCGTCCTCTTTTCCCTGGGTCAAGGCTCAAGACTAAGATTAAGTCTATTCAGCAGGGACAGGAGAAAAAAATGGCTAGAGGGAAGCAGAAGACAATCATCCTTAGACAGGTGTAGCTTTGGGAAATCAACCTTAGCGTAGAAGGTTCTAAGGCCCTTGAAGGTCTCAGGAAAGGCAGAGTCAAAGGAAAAAAAATATTAGCAGTGCAGTGCTGAAACAAAGAAGGGTAAAAAGGTAAGAAACCCCTGTTGAAATTGTTTCAGGGTACAAAGAACCACGTCACCTAAAGAAAATCAACATTTATCGTGTGTGTGTGTGTGTGTGTGTGTGTGTGAGAGAGAGAGAGAGAGAGAGAGAGAGAGAGACAGAGACAGAGAGACAGAGAGACAGAGAGAGAGAGAGAGAGAGAAAGCGAGAGAGAGAGAAAGAGATGTCCAACTTCTTATTTTTTCCTATGACCTACTTATTCACTTATTCACCAGATAAATGTTTCTTGAGAACTTATTGTGAAACAGGCATGTGCCAAGCAATTCCATGCATACTACCTAGTTTAATTGAGGAAATATAATATTAAGATATATATATAAGAGTACTCTACTGCTTGACTTTCCTGGGATACTGTGGAAGCTTTGTACGATTCTAGGAAGCATTAACCATCTATGTGAATGAGCAAGCAGGAATAGCATCTGAGCTATACAAACTAGAGAAAGTATGGCATACACCATTAATCCTTTTGCCTCAGGATATAAAGTGATCACCAACTGGACTTGGAAACCCCCCTACACCATGAAGCAGAGAGCCTTGTGGGAAAGACAAAAGAGTTACAAACTGCTTACAACAAGTGTACAGCTTGACTGGCGAAGTTAAGAGGGTGCTGATTCTAAGAGAATTAAAATGTTCATGTCTAGTTGTCATTTATATCTCAGCATTTCCCTTTTGATGTCCTTTTTCTTTCTTAGATTTCTGATGATTTACATATTCAATTATTTTTGATGCTCTGAAAATAAGTGAATCATAATTAAACATAAATATAAAGATAAAAGGTCCGCAAGAATGGGTAAAGAAGTGATCAGAAGCATAATTCTTGGGTAGGCTTGTGTGTGTGTGTGTGTGTGTGTGTGTGTGTGTGTGCGCGCGCGCGTGCACGCATGCACACACAAATGAGCAAGATGAGGAATTAAGATTTCTACTGTGAAATATATTTCTTGACTCTATTCTCCCAAATCAAAGATCTCTAAATCATTTACCCTTAGTGATTACAACAGCTTCAAGAATTCTCTGTGCAGATGAAATGGCTCCATGTGGCACCCTGAGGTATCACCTGATTCTTACTCTAGTGTTCAAAAGTGAGAAGAAAGGCAGCAGGGAGCAAAGCAGGGAATGACAGAAAAGAGTCCAGGGGAAAATAGGAAGCAGGAACCTAGAAAAGAGAAGAGGTGTGAATGCCAAGAGAAGGACACCCATAAGAATGGGGAAGAAAACAGAACTGATATTTCTGAGAATGGAAAAATGGAAAGAAGATTTTAAATGGTGTGCAAAATAAAATTACTAAAAGAAAGAGGAAGGAATATAAGTGTCTAGGGAAAACTATGCGTTGCAAATTCTCACGTGAGTTGTATTATTAAACCATTTTGAAAATTCTGTAACACAAGTATTTCTATCCCTACAGAAAAGTAACTGAGGCTTAGAACTATTAAGTAGATGTTCACATATAGTGGAGAAGGAGAAGAGAATTAATCTCATCCATCAAATAATTGTTTCTTGAGAATGTATTGTACAAGCAATTCTATACATACGACCTAACTTAATTCAGGAAATATAATAAGATGTATATGTTATATATGTATATATGAAGGGTATATATGATATATATATAACCATTTCCATTTTTAGATGTGGGTGAGACAAAGACCTGAATTTGTTTTTCACAATTATAAAGCTAGAAAATGGTAGAATCAGGATTTGAATTCAGTTCTGCCTAGTTCAAAAGTTCATGCTTTTTAAATTAGAGCAGAGATTCTGTTTCAGAAAAAGAAAGCAAGGCCTAGAAGAAAGGAGATCTATGGCTCAAGATAGAACAAGTGTAGAATTAAAGGGGGAAAAAAAGAGCAATGTATTCTAAAATACGAGTTATTTAGTAACTAAATTTAACAACCATTTAATATAGCAAGAGATTAAAATGTATTTTGACATCTCCATTTGATTTTTCTGGTCAGCCTACCTTCTTTCACTGTTCTTGTTTTGTTTTACAAAATAATTAAGCCCATATAGTATAACAGAATGCTGGAACTGGATTTAAGTAACCTGAGTTCATAGCTTGCCACTAACTTTGGGCAAATCATAAAAAATGTTTGAAACTTATTTTTATCATCTGTAAAATAGAGGTTAGAATACCAGTCTTGATGTCCTCATAATGTTGCTAAGAAGTTCAAAAGAGGTAATACATGCAAATGACCAAGTACTATATATATGTAAGTAAATGCACACAGTTAAACTTAATAGCTTTCTTGTCTTCACCGCTGGAGAGCCTCCAGCTTGCTTCCCCTTTGTCCCCTCTGCAGAATACCCCAGGATTTGACCTTCTACTTAGAAATCAGTCCGAGAAGATGCATGCCTGAAGGAGCTGACCACTACCCATCTGCAGGATGCAGAACCTCAATGTAATTAGAAATATTTTATACTCTGAGCTTCTGCCATCTTGTAAGTTTATTTTCTCTCTTGTAGTCTTTTTAAAAATAATTTTTTATTGTATATTTAAATATGATGAAGCCTTGACTATTGCTTCTGAATATTGCAAAACATCAATTTGTTTTGTTTGACATAATGGAATTGGAGCTTTTAGATTTCAGTGCATAGGTTTGTTTTTTTTTTGAGTCAGAGTCTGACTCCGTTGCTCAGACTGGCATGCAGTGGCACGCTCACGGCCACCACAGCCTCGACCTGCTGGGCTCAGGCAATCCTTCCACCTTAGCCTTCCAAGTAGCTAGAACTATAGGCACATGCCTCCACGGCCAACTAATTTTTTGATTTATTGTAGAGACAAGGTCTTGCCATGTTGCCCAAGCTGGTCGCGAACCTATGGACTCTGGCAATCCTCTCGCCTCAGCCTCCCAAAGTGCTAGGATTACAGGCATGAGCCACAGTGCCCAGCCTCAGTGCATAGATTAATTCAAATAGTACAAGCTGTCTCTCTTCCTCCAGAAAAACATTCCTTTCTCTGTCTGGGCTCCTTCTACTCAATTTTCAGGAACCAGCTCAATGTCACCTCCTTTATGAAGTCTTTCTCAGTATCCTCCTTTCTCCTGCCTCCTCTTCCTAATCCCTGCTTGAAACTATCCCTGTTCTCAAACCCAAGATCGTGTGTGTGTGTGTGTGTGTGTGTGTGTGTGTGTGTGTGTGTGTATGTCCCTAGTCTCTCAAAGAATTTTTGTTCATACAGTGATTGTGGCCTAGAGCAGGCTGTATTGTCATTTGTATACATTTCTGTCTCCCCAGCTATACAATGAGGTCATAAGGTCAGTGCTTCAGGCCTACGTATCTTTATATCCCCCATTCATTCATTGACTTGTACATTTATTTACACATGCAACCAAATGTATTGTTGAGTGGCTATGACAGGCCAAACACTGCACTAGATGCTGAGTGAGGACATAGTGGCGAATAAAGTAGCCCATCTTCACTTTCATGAAGCTTCCATCTCAGACATATGTATGTGTGATTATTCAATTAAGTCTAAGTTATAAATGTGTTTAGTGTGATGAAAGCAAGATAGCTGGTATGAAAGAGAGTGTATGAAAAAGAGAGCTCATCTGATGAGAGTGGTTAAGAAAGATCACCAAAGAAAAAGCCACTGAAGTTGAGATCTGAAGAATAAATTTTGTGTAACCAAGTAAGGAGTTTTAAATTTTTTTTAATGTATTTTATTTTAAAGATGTGGGGTACAATTCAGGATTAGGCATACAAGTGGACATCATACAGGTAAAGTTTGCGCCTCCCTTTGGTCCTCACTTTACCTGGTTTGAGATCAGGTACCCTTATTGCTGTTGTGTCCCCACCCCCACCCTGGTAGTATTACTGCCAGTCCCTTTCTTATAGTATTATGGTAGATGTTCAGGGTCTTCTTATGAATGAGAACATATGGTACTCTGTTCTTTGTTTCTGTGATAGATCACTGAGTATTATAGACTCTAAATCTACCTAAGTTGCTGCAAAGTCCATGTGTTTGTCACTTTATGCCTGTGTAATATTCCATCGTGTATATGTACTACATTTTTAAAATCCAGTCCAGTTTCAATGGGCAGCACAGTTGGTTCCATGTTTTTGCTATTGTGACTAATGCTGCAATAAACATGCGTGTACAAGTATCTTTTTTGTAGAATGATTTGAGTTCTTCTGGGTATATTCCCAGTAGGAGAATTGCTGGGTCATATGGAATGTCAATTTCCAGTTCTTTTAGAAATCGCCACACAGTTTTTCTTTTTCTTTTTTTTTTTGAGTTGGAGTCTCACTCTGTCGCCCAGACTGGAGTGCAGTGGCCGCTCCCGGCCACCGCAGCCTCGACTTGCTGGGCTCCGGCGATCCTTCCACCTCAGCCTTCCGAGTAGCCGGAACTACAGGCGTGCGCTACCACGCCCGGCTAATTTTTTTGATTTATTGTAGAGATGAGGTTTCGCCTGCCCAGGCGGGTCTCGAACCCTCGGGCTCAGGCAATCCACTCACCTCAGCCTCCCAAGGCACGGGATTACAGGCTGAGCCGCCAAGCCCGGCTTAGACAATACTTTTCAAATACATGTCATAAAATATCTATATTAGGGATAAGATGCACATATATATGGAATGGCTCATTTTCCTTAAAAGTGGAAGCCACATACTTAATACAACATGCTAGCCATTTAATTTTTATCAGATGCTAAAGTACACTGATATTCTGTACTATCTTGAATTTTAAAGAAAGCAACAAGAGGCTGGGAATGGTGGCTCATGCCTGTAATCCCAGCACTTTGGGAGATTGAGATGAGAGATTCCCTTGAGTCCAGGAGTTCCAGACCAGTTTAGGCAACATAGCAAGACCTGTTTCTCAAAAAATTAAAAAATTAGCTGGGAGTGGTGGTATGTACTTGTAGTCCCAGCTACTCAGGAGGCTGAGGCGGAAGGACCACCTGAACCCAGGAGGTCAAGGATGTGATGAGCCATGGTAGTGTCATTGCACTTCAGCCTGGGCAACAGAGTGAGACACTGACTCCAAAAAAAAAAAAAAAGTGACCAGAACGTTTGGACAAAGTGATCACAGCATCCCAGGATTCCTTATAAAGAGGAAAGAAAAACAATTCAAAACTAAGAGGGCCCAATGTGGCAGGTCAAAAAGAAGGTTAAGTGTATCAGGATCACCTGAAGGGAATTGTAAACCACATATACATGTTTCATGCTTCACTGACAATGCATCTAAATTTCTAGGATGTCAAAGGGTGGGGAAGGACACTGGGAGCAGGGTTCTTCTCTCAGAGATTCCACAATGCTAGATCTTTCTCTGTCACTGACTGGACCCACAGGATTCCTGTATAACCAAAGGACACAAGATAAATAATGCCAGCGAGAAGTTTTATCAGACTGATTGGGAGTACAAGTTGGAATGACTCATTTTTTGGACTGTAAAAACCTTGGACTTTTTGTTTTAACCATTCAGTAGAGAAGGGAGCCTCAAGACTGAAATACTGAATTCCTTACTCTGCAGGCATATTGGGGTTCTAGACAGTTCTCTCTATTTGACCATATTTGTAATATGATCTTTTTGAGCTATATATGCCAGTTACAAAAGAAATGTGACCCTGTAGAAGAAGAGATAATTTGGACAGGTTTGGGATGTAAGGATTGCCGGTGGGGTTTCTAGACAGCAATGACATTGGACAATATTACCAGGCAAGAGAGTCAAGGACAAAGATCCAGGAAGAATAGCTGCAGCTGTTGTTGCTGGTGATAGAATATCAAAAACATGGGGGAGAAGAGTCAAAGAGATGGAGAAATAATAAGGTATAGAAGAATCTCTTTATACTATGAACTAAACAAACACTATTAGATAGGCATTGAGGGAGTTGTGTGGCTAATGAAGAGATGAGGGAGACAGAAAAATAAAGTTAAGATTATGCATTCTGAGCATAAAGAATTCTTTAATAAAAAATGCAACTATGAAGGTTTTAAAATAAGGTAAAGCATAAGATTAAAAGGATGAAAGGAAGAAGGAACACATGCCTAAGAACAAATGCAAAAGAGAACCATGAAATTATTATATTATAAAAGAAGATTTCAAGAGAACTAAATCCTAGGCTAAACTGAGGCTCACAAAAGTAATATTTTTAAAATAGTGTAAAGAATTTTTAAAGCTATATACAAGTCACGAATAAAAAAGAGCTTGTATAAGATGTGGGGACAAAAAATAAAAAGGTAGTAGATAATGAAGAGGAGAACAACTTTTGCTCAGCTTTTATTTTACTTTTGCATTTTTTGACCTCCAGAATGAATCTGACCTACAGAATTTTCTGACCTTCAGCATGAATCACTCCTTAGACTGTGGTCTCAAGTGCAGTGACATAGCCACTCCCCTTGTTTTGTTGATCAACACTTTTATATTTTTTGACTCCACAGATTTTTTTTTATAATTAGAAATAGTTGTATCATTCTCTCTGCAAATATTCAGTATCTTTGGTGTATATTTCTTTAGATCCTTTAGAGATCAAAGTCAGTAAATTGATATAGCTCAAGGTCACCAACGCTGCAATAGCTTGAGTATTGCTTTAACCTTTATGAATATGTATCACACTCATTTTGGGCTTAATTTTTCTTTCTTTTCTTTTTTACATTTAAGAACTAAAACCTTAGGAAAGAAATAACCCTGAGTTCCTTATTTTAGTCTGAATGTGATCTGAAGGTAGTTAACCTTGGGAGGAAGGTAGAAATGAAGACAAACTTTCCTTCTGGCCTCCTGATGCTTCTGTGTGAATTGATGGATCCCTCAAGGATGAATGCGACACCATGACAAGTGTGGAGGGAAAAGTTATGCTGAAGCTGACATTCACAGGGTGTATTAATTATAAGTATCCATCTCCCTAGTGATCATGTACTTTTTTTTTCTCCAGGAAGCAAACCGACCAAGAATTTTACTTTTGATGGAGATGAAGAATGTTTGGAGTTCTTGTTAAGTTTTAGTACCTTTAAGTTAAAGTGATCTTAACTTTAGAGATCTGCTTATCTCAAACTTATGGATAAAGAGAGTAGGGGTGGGAAATGTGCACTTCCTTTTTCTCATGAAACTGCACAGAAATTGAGGTGAACCCAACATTCAATTAATTTGAATGGGTAGAATTGAGTTTTATTTTGGAGGTGGAAGGGGAAATAATTTTTTAGGCTATAATAAAGATTTATCTGTTAGAAAACTAGAAGAGTGGTGTTTCTTTGTTGAGGTCTTAGAAGCCAAATGTATTCGTGATTGTAATGTCAAAGAGAGAAAGGAGTTGGCAGGAAGTAGTCATTATCATCTCTGTAAGGTGAAGCTTCAGAAAGGGTTGGTGGGTTTGTGAACACCACTGAATCAGTGGTATCACTCTCCTGCAGATCCCGAAACCATGGTCAGCTGCCTGCTAAAGAAAAACAACTGTGTTTGGCTGACTGTCATGTTTTGGACCAAGATGTAAAAAGAAAATGGCGTTGCCAGTATGTTTACAAGGAAGTACTGTGCAACAAACTACATATGTATTTATTTAATCGTTGCATACCATTTGGTGATACACAGACACACAGTCTTAGAAAGCCCGTCTGGCTAATTCAGGTCAAACTCGGTGCATTTTCTCAGCAGGTTCTTTTGCATGAGTTAAGTGCAGCCAGCATTTCACTCGCACGCACATATTTTAGTTCTCCTGATTTCCATATCCACTGGGGGCTCTGAAATTGCCATTTGACTAAGTTGATCTTTTATTCCTTGAGTGGAGTTTTGTTGCTGCTCCTGTTGCTATTATTGTTATTTGTTTGTTTCCTTCCAGGTTGCTTCACAAGAACAAAAGCACCAACTTTGCTTAATTTGGATATGAACTTTTTTTTCTTATCTGAAACTTCTTTATAGCTTTTCCTCATTTTTTAATGAAAGCAATTATCTCAAGTGAACAGGCATATGCAAAAACGTTGAGAGGTAAGCCAGAAAGATATTTCTATCTTTTTGGACCAATACCTTTTCAGGTGTTTTCTACTTGTTGAAATGAACTTAAAAACTGCATGCATTTTTCTGAATCAGTAAACCACCATTTTAGATTGCAATGTCCCTATCCTCCAAGATTTTCTTTAACTGTCCATCATCTACACATAACACTTAATTGTACTTCTTATACAATATGAATTTTATAATGTTCAGAAACTCAGTAGCTGTTTTCTTTTAGTCAAATGTTTTCCTACTGGAAAATGTCACCATGTAGATAAGTCATAATAAGATCAACTCATGAATATTCACAGGGCATATTTTGAGTACTGTATTATCAACTTAATGCTCTTTTACTGGCGAGATCACCCATATTCCTGATTACTTTCCCCCATTAAATTCTTAATTGCTATTTAAACCAAGCAATTTTTCATAGTAATTCTTGCCCAGTCTAGTGTCCTGGTATTGCCACTTGATATTACATATGACATATAATTCCCTCTCATTCCTGAAATTTATGTGTGATTCATTTCTTTGCTTTTCAAGTAGGGTTGTTTTAATTTTTGTTGAATTCATTGTCCATATTTTATAAATGGAGATAATTTATGGGCTATTGGAAAACAGATTAATGTGAAAGTTCTATAGCATTCCACTTCTAATGATAAAATGTGTTATTATCGACACTCAAAATGCTTCATTTCTCAGTTTAAAACAAAGTATTTTGCACTTTGATATTTATTATACTTGGTGCTAGACATATATATAGATACACCATTTTGACCTGCCTTTACTACATAGGAAATACTAGAGACTAGCAAACTTCTTTCTCAGAATTAATATTTGACCCATTATAACCACTTTCTTCCATACTTTTGTTACATGGCTTCTTAGCTATTGAAGACATAAAAAATCTTCATTAAGTGTCTGCAAAAACACATGTCATGTGTTATATCTTTTTTTGTCTAGACTTTAGGGTTAATGTTTTTGAAGCGATCTGCAAACTGTTAAGTGTCTTGGCTGTATTGATGCAGGCTATATCCAGTAGAGTTGAATTTGTCAGGAAACAGCCTTGCAAGCTTAAATTTTTCTTTCAAGTTTAAGGTTTACTCATATAGAATTGCCAGTGTTCAAGCTGTTCTGACCCATGAAAATATGATCAAATATATACTTTGATTTATTTAGAATACCTTAATTAGTATATGCATACGATGGTATTTATTTGAATCATTCAAGTAATTATTTGTCTTCTATAAGAATGTAACATATTCCATAATCTCTACCTGGTTTGAATTCTTAATTCTCATTTTGAGTTCTGAGAGACAGTCTCTGCTACACTGTTTGATAGGTTGAGTCATTCTGGTCCAATGGGCCAGTTGTGACTGGATACTCTTTGAAGGGATTGGAGGAGTGCTTATTGTAGTATACTAAGCTTACTGTCTTATCCCATGTTACTGTAAAAACATCCCCCAGAGAGGCAACAAATTAAAATATATAGCTCATTTTCACTTTTGTGGGAATACATTTTTAGGGTATATGAGGTCATTAGACTATAGCAAGTTTGGTGTTAAATAGACTGATTTTGCCCTGGATCTAACAGTTCTTTAATATGTCGTCTTTGCGATATCTACTCATTCTCTTTGTGACTTAGTTTTCTTATCTGTCAAACATGGATAATAACACTTGTAGATAAAGGCCAACCTAGCTAAAACTCTCCCATGTAATGCAGTTGACTGCTTTCAAAGCTCCATGGAAACCAATTATAGACCAGTGCTGTATGTGAAGGCTTGGTTTTCAACAACTCCTCTCCCACCTCCATCAATCATGCTGTGAAAGGTGCTGTGTTTCCCCAACCAAGTACGCTGATGTGGTGAATACCATCACTATCTTACACATTTCATCCTGGCAACTACAAAACTTGGGCCACAAATTGCACCAGGGGAAGGTCTGGTTCTCTCTCATATCATGAACACTAAGCTTACACAAAAAGGCTGAAGCTCAGATTTTGTCATGCTTTATTTCTATTTGCATTCTTGCCTCTAATGATGGCAGCAGAGGGGCATTCCTAGTCATGCAGTTTACAGTTAACCCACCAAATGTTGAGGCCCCTTCCAGCTTTGCCAAATCTCTATGTAGGCCTAAAATGCAGTGGGAAAAGACAAATCCACACACTTACTTCTACTCCTGTCTCCAAAACTTTTCCACAAAGAAAGATGCATCAGCAGTTTAGAACAAAATCTTAATTATCCAAAGGCACTTTCTTTGGTGTTTACATTTATCAGATAATTGCTCAATTATCCACTTTGTTTTGTCTGTGTAGATATCCTGGCTCAAGTTCATTAACCAACTAATGTATACCAAAAATGAGAGGATTAGGAGATTGTGCCTATGTTGATATTTCTGTTCTCAACTCACTGGTTTGTCTGTATCACTGATGTGTGCTGCCCTCATTAGAAGTTTTCAAATCAAAGTAATGTTTATTGTACCCAGAAAATGAGTTAAATGTGTTTACTCTGTGGTTGCCAGCTTGAAAGAGGCATTGTTTCTATATTGGAGGTGGAAAGGTGGATGTCCTATTTAATACTGGAAGATATTTCAGTTAAAATATTAATTCTAGTGAGAATGTAGAAACATACTATATTACCCAGATTAAATTGTATTTCAGGCTTTGTTTCTCAGCTGAAATTATGATGCCAGCATGTCAACTCTGTTGGAATTAATGATGGCTTTTCTTTATCAGGATTACCTCTACATAGTTCCTGAGATGGTCTGAACTAGCACAGGCCAGCGTCAGTGCCTGTAGCTGACCAGTTAGTAGCAGTGGTTTTCTGATGTTTTTACATGCGAGGTGAGACATAAGACAATGGCCTCATTTTACTACATAACATTTCTTCTTCCTTCTGGAATTATAACTCTGTCCTAAACTCCAGCTTTGGTTAGAGTTGCCTGTCTTGCTACATGGTGGAATTTTATGCCTTGCATGGGATAATAGAGAGAAGATGGTATTTGGAGTCAGGATCCACATTCTGTGTCTTACAAGGTGAATCACTGTTACTTAAGTTACTTAACTGCCTTGATTATAGTGTTCCTTATTTGTAAAATATAATATCCATCTCACATTCTGTGAGAGTGAAATGGGTTAATGTACAAAAAGGTGCAAGGACAGTGCTTGGCATTTTTTTTTGTGGCCAAGTATTGATATGGTTTTGTAATAAAGGATTATAATTTAGATTCACATATTCTGAGTTTAATAATTACCAAGATTCCTTCTATAATGTCTACTTTTATTTCCTCAGTTCTTGCCTCTTTAGCTACTGAATTTTTTGAGTTTACTCCCTACATAATAGTGAGATACTGAATGAATACTTGGTTGGATGGATGAATAGAAGGAAGAATATGAAGATATCTGACTAAACCCATTACAAAACTTACTTTCCCTTTTTAACACAACCCACTAAAATGCTGAATTTCCTAAGAGAGACCAACAAGTCTGTTAATTAATTTTCTCTGATCTCTGTCTTACTCATTTTTCTGTATTGTTCTGATGGTTCTGTGTCTCCCTTATTGTTCCTGAGGTTTCTTGTCCAAAGAAAGTGTGGATTGTAACACACCATGGAGATTTTCTAGTGATTAAGGCAGTTCTCTATTTTCAACTCAAGACTATCAATATAGATGATTTATGATTATCTTTACTAGAAAACCTAATTTTTAAAACTCATTAAGTGCCAAGCATGGTGGCTTAAGTCTGTAATCCCAGCACTTTGGGAGGCTGAGGTGAGAGGACTGCCAGAGCCCAGGAGTTCAAGACCAGCCTGGACAACTTGGCAAGACCTCATCTCTACAATTAAAAAAAAAAATTAGCCGGGTGTGGTAGGGCGTGCCTATAGTTCCAGCTACTTGAAAAGTTGAGACAGAAGGATGGCCTGAGTCCAGCAGGTCAAGGCTGAGGTGGCCGTGAGTGTGCCACTGCACTCCAGCTTGGGCAGCAGAGTGAGTCTCCAAATGAAAACAACCACAGGACTTCTGCCAAGATGGCGACTGGGCAGCATGGTCTGTGAGACCTACACAGAAGAGGACACAGAAAGACTCGGACTCTCTCCCTGGGGGCCTGCTCCCTACACAGAACTTGGCCACTGACACCGCAGAGACATCACAGCAGACTGGCAGTAGAAGAGGCCGCCGCCACCACTGATCATCACAGCGGGATGGCGGCTCGCAGCCACCGCGAGCGGCACGGCCTGCCCCACGGCCACCCCGAGCAGCTCGGCCCGGCCCCACACCGTCGCCACCGCGAGCAGCTCAGCCCGACCCCGCATTGCCACCACCATGAGCGGATCGGCCCGGCCCACCACCCCCCCCCACCTCCCCACTGCCGCATCCGCCAGTGGCTCATCCCGGCCCCACCCCGCCGCCGCTGTGAGCGGCTCGGCCAGCCCCGCCCCACCACCGCAGTGAGCGGCTCGGCCTGGCTCTGCCCAGCCGCCGCATCTGCTAGGGGCTCAGCCTGGCCCCGCCCCACTGCCACCGTGAGCGGCTCGCCCGGCTCCGCCCCGCCACCACATCCACGAGCCTCTCAGCCTGGCCCGCCCCGCCGCCGCCGTGAGTGGCTCCGCCGGCCCCGCCACATCTGCTGGCGGCTTGGCCTGGCCCCAACCCACTGCCGTATCCGCCGGTGGCTCGGCCTGGCCCCGCCCTGCTGCCGCATCTGTGAGCGGCTCAGCCCGGCTCGGCGGGTCCCACCCCGCCGCCACGAGCAGCTCGGCCCAGCTCGCCGCCACGGTCCAGACACATGTCGCTGTCACTGCTGCGGGGCCGGACACCTTCAACGCCACTGTGGTCCTGGAACCGTCGCTGCCACGGTCTAGATACAGCTGCCTCTGCAGCCTATGCCTGAGGTGATCCACCCCTCCACACAGGATATGCTGAGGCTAAGATCGCTGCTGCTGCCACCACCACTGCCACTTTGACTTCTGGGTGAACCTTGGATCTCCTCCTGTGAGTACACTCTCGACTGGCCCCCACTCAGGCTCCCCCACCCCGCATGGGGCAAGCAACTGAGATAAAGACCACCTGGAGCCTGAGACAGCACCACCTGCTGGTGACTCAAGGTAACAACACCAAAAGTTGAAACTGACCCATTGAATAAACTTGCCAGCTTGGGAAAAAAATAGCCAGAAATCAGAACTGAAAGGACATTGAACTTAAATGGAAAGTTTCAAAGTGTACTAGATTGGTTCTGTTAGTTTACTAACTCAATTCCATCCCT
>CAUYQG010090974.1:0-10665 GCA_963574415.1 Tarsius wallacei | reverse complement strand
AGAGTCCATAATACTGAGTGACCTCTCACAAAAACAAAAAACTAAGTATCACATGTTCTCACTCATATAGTAGACCTTGATCATCCAACGTATTACCACAAGAAAATGTCTGACTGTGGTGGGAAACTGGGGGGAGGGGGGGAGGGTGAGGGGGAGGGGATTAATGGTGGTGGGTATCTATCTGAGAATGGGGAGACACCTCTTATCAACAAGGGTACCTGAACGAAATACTTTTGTATGCCTAACCCCTAACTGTACCCCACAATAACATAATAAAATAAAATAAAATAAAATAAAATAAAAAAAAGACCCAGAAGAACAAACGAACAAAAACCAACAACCACAACAAAATCAAAAGATGAACACTCAGTCATTCACATACACATATAAACAAAAAGCAACAAATAAAAGAAGAAACAGAAAAAGAAAAGAAAAAATCTGGGGGGGATGCAGATCAAACTCTCACATACACATTCATGCACAAAGGAAAAATATTTTTAAAATAGATGAACTAACAAGCAAACAGTCAAAAAAATTTTAAATTAAAAAATAATTGAAGATTTAAAAAACAAAACCAAACAAACAAAAAAACCTGCCCACTTGTGGCAGGCTCTGTAATTGTTCCTCTAATCAGGTCTCTTGCAGAGCCACCTCTTTCACTCTCTCCTCAGGAAACAAGCAGGGAAGAGGGAGGGGCAGTGGAGGTGGGTGGGGCTGCAGGCCTCCCCTCCCACTCTCATATGGTCAGGGAGATCCCTGATGGGGAGGTACTAGACTGGCTCTTCCCAGGTATGTACTCTCACTGGGGTGCCACAGCCAGGCCTATCCTGGAATGGAGCTCTCCTATTGTGACTGACGTCCAGGCTCCACCTGGGTTTGTCCCTCTCAGTCATGGCCCAGCTTGTGGGTCTGACATTCAGAGGATTGCTGGGAAGGAGGGGGTTGGGGTCAGCCCCGGACTCACCACTGATCTCTTTGGAGTTCTTCCTCCTCCTTTTCTGGCCACACCCTTTGTCCCCAGTTGGATCAGGGCAGGGGGTGGGGCGCCTGGAACTCAGCACTGGTCAGCACTCTGAAGTTTGTGCTCTCAGGATATTCCCTTTGGGCCATGATCAAGCCCTCAGTAGTTGATCCACCAGTTACAGAGATCGGATCTGTTGGTCCGTGGTGAGCAAGTTGGAGCACTTTCCTGCCCTGCCTTCAATATGGTGGTGGAGTGCCTCTCTTGTCCTCTTCCATGGGAACTTGCCTCTGGACTCTGCAGCATTTTCCAGTGCCCTGCCAGGTGCTGAAGTGGTGAGGCAAAGCCCAGAGCAGTCTCTCTCCTACTTCAATGGTGAGGGCGTGCCTAGGGCGATAGTTTCTCCCTGCCATTTTTCTAAGAAAAACTTCTGTCTGTTTAAAAAAAAAAACGGTGCTCCACTTCTGCAACCCGGGAAGAGCCAGGGACAAAGTAGAGAAGCTGCAGCACGAGCTGTTGCACCAGGAGATTGGCCACCCGATCACAAACCCCGCTTAGTCTCTCCCAGCATTTTCTTCTCAGGGAGGGCTTGTTGATTTAAAAAAAGAGAAAGAAAACAAAAAGAAAATGGCACTCAGCCTCTGCGTCCCAGGAATCGCTAGGGTCCAAGCCCAGCCACTGTGGCACCAGCCACTGTGCCAGGACAGCCCTGGCCTCTAGCCCCCTAGTCCTCATTCAGTCAGCCACTTACACACCCTCTCGCTTACCAGCACGCACACAAAATTTTCCATACACTCACTCACACACACGGGGACTTGCGAAGTCCAACTGGCTCGGCCACCATCTTCCCTGCCCACCCCAGAAAATTATTATTATTATTACTATTATTAATTACTATTATTTTTGAGTTGGAGTCTCACTCTGTCACCCTGACTGGAGTATGGTGGCACGCTACCAGCCACTGCAGCCTCAACCTGCTGGGCTGCGGCGATCCTTCTGCCTCAGCCTTCCAAGTAGCCGGAACTACAGACACAAGCTACCATGCCCAGCTGATTTTTTTATTTTTATTGTAGAGATGAGGTCTCACCAACTGGCCCAGGCGGATCTCGAATCCACGGGCTCAGGCAATCCATTCACCTCGGCCTCCCAAAGCGCTGGGATTACAGGCTGAGCCACAGAGCCCGGCCAGAAAATTATTAATTGTGAATACTCTACTCTGAAAATGCACCTCAGTCTTTGTGTGCCATATGAACAACCTCAAAAGAGTCTCTTTAGAACTCTATAAAAGAACATCAGTAAATGTGGACTCTATTATCCCTATGTCAGCCCCCTCATTATAATCAACCTTTTTTCAAATCCTGTTATTGAGGTCATACACATTCGCATCAATTATATTTAGAACAGTAAAGCAGGCTCTGGCATATCAGGCAAGCTGAAGCAATGCACCATTCATATATATAGACACTTACTTCAACAGTGTGTCACATGAGTACACAGATCACATATGCACAAGTGATAGATTATTGCACAATCACAAATATTTGCAATTCAAAGATAGTATCCTCTTCAAATTTCAGTATAAAAACTTGATTAGTGAATACAGTCTATAAACCTTCAATTAAAAGAAGATTACAAGCCGGGCTCAGTGGCTCAGCCTATAATCCCACACTTCGGAAGACTGAGGTGAGTGGATGGATTGCCTGAGCCCGCGGGTTTGAGACCCGCCTGGGCAATTTGGCAAGACTTCATCTCTATTATAAATAAAAAAATCAGCCGGGCATGGTAGCGCGTGCCTGTAATTCCGGCTATTAGGAAGGCTGAGGTGGAAGGATCGTCGGAGCCCAGTAGGTCGAGGCTGCAGTAGCCAGGAGCGGCCACTGCACTCCAGTCTGGGTGACAGAGTGAGACTCCAACTCAAAAAAAAAAAAAAAAAAGATTACAAATGACCAAGATTAAGTAAGAACGGTAGAAAGTGCTCCATTACACATTTGTTTCCCCTCCAGATTAACAAAAATATTTTTTGGCAAAGTTCCTACTTCATTTTTAGTCCAAGTGACATTTCTCAGAAGGAAACAAGGTTGTTCTGTTCTGAGGAAACAAAAACTAACTTTATTCTCTTGCATTGATACACTCTGGAGGGGACAAAATATTAGCAATTTCCCTGGCATTATCACTCATTCCCAGGTTTCTTTCTATTAAACTACAACTTTCCCTATTTTTAGTTATCTTCTGACTCTTCTAACTGAATTGTTTTGAGAAATTCAGGTACAGTGCTCAATCATAAAATTGGTAAAAGGAGTATCTGCACTAATGTCGTCATTCTTATTCTTGAGTTTGTGAGCAATAGAGAAATCCCTCTCACCAAGCAGAACAGCTAAGATAAGAACTTTTCAACTGAGGAATTCTTTTGGAATAAGTGCTACAAGGTTTGAAATTTTAGAGATAATGCCATGTACCAAAATGTCTCTCTGGATAGAAGCCAATCAATAGAAGCAAGTTGCTGGTACTAGAGAATCCGACAATACAAAAGAGATGACTTGTAAAATGGCAAAGACAAAGTTGTATTGTGTTATCACGTTCTACATTTATTCTCACGACCGTACTGGCAAAGTTTCCAACTTATATCTTCCCTATTAAAGTGTTAAAGCCAATCATATGAACATGCAGGCAAGCTCATTATTATGCTTTTTTAGCAAATATTTTAATGACCCCTTCCAATTTTTAACTAATCACTACTCTGAGGGTAAGAGTGAAATATGTTCAAACAATGTGGTGCTTTTAGCCTATAATATCACAGTCTCTGTGAAGTAGATTCATTAAGCTGAGAAAATATACATGGGTGCTACAAATCGAAATAATCTACATTATTCTTATCATTCTATAATATTATCAATCATTGCTCCAGTAATAAGACATAGATTTAAAAAGTAGAGAATTTACCATTGCGTATCAAAATACTTAGTAATCTTCTGACGACTAAAGGTAATGTTCTAATATGATCCATCTGATGATTATGGGCTGGACTATTTCTCCGTGGAATTCATTCCAAGGCAAGTTTTTTGAAAAAAGTCTTTTCTTGTTGTAAGTCTGAAGAGACGTAGGCAACTATTGGAACAGCAGATAACAAGGAAATATCTCTTCATTCAGCCCAACTTCATAGCCTGGTAGTCCCTGTGACAACTCATTTATTTTACTCAGTATTCTTCTTCAAATATTGTTTAAAATGTCACATTTCACTCTCTTCAGAAATTCCTTCAAGATATTTTAGAGAATGTACACTATCCTTTCTTTATTTGGGGTTCCAGCAGTTTTTTAAAATTAGGGATCCCCACATGCAGGTATTTTCAATTTTCCAAGTTTCTACCACCTATTTAACCAAATGTAGAGAGAGGCTCATTACTGCCCAAGAATCTATACAAATCCACACATCACTTTGAATAAATCTTTAGTTGTGCAATACTAAATATATTACTGTAAACAATTCAGTCTATTTCACAAATTTACCCTTTCCATTTCTTTTCCCAAGAGTTTTTTCCTCCATCAGATAAATAGCAGAAACTCCCATTTTTCTGACAGTTGCTAATCACCATGCAGTACCCTATGCTTTATAAAGATGAGAGTCATATGGTCAGGTTATTTAGCAATAGGATATGGCAGACGGAAGGTCCTGGGGTTATCAGATAAGTGGTGGTCAAATCACATGGTTTACCTCCTGAGGTACCACTTACAGTATGTCTGCCTCTATGTCTGTACAAGAGAGAACACAAAAAAAAAACAGAATTATCTTTTGGGGAGCATGTTCCTTATAGTACAGGCTTTCCCTGATAGATAAGTGTTCTGGGAACTCGTCAGCATCAATGAATCAACCAGTGTTGTTCTAAGAGACTGCATTTGGCTTCAGTGAATTTTTTTGAATATTCTTTCAACGCGTTTGCCCATTTCATGATGGGTGATTTAGGACTGCACTTGCCCACACTGAGCTGAGTGTTCAGCAGTTTTTGACCAAAAAACAGCATGACCCCCATGCCCCACACTCCCTATTCATCTGATTCACCCAGAGTGACTCTTTTTTTTGTTTACCTGCATGAAAAAAGTCCTTAAAGGGAAACATTTTGTAAACATGGAGGAGGTGAAACAAAAAATGGCAGAAGCACCAAAAGGCAACAAAATTGATGAGTTCAAAAACTGTTTTGAGCAGTGGAGAAAGAGTCTCAATAGGTCTATTGCATCAAATAGATAATACTTTGAAGGGGACTGAAGTTTAAAAATGCAAGAATAAATACTCAATTTTTAATAAATAAATTTCAGTTTTTGGGGGTCCCCCATATGTGTATGTATATACATATATGCAGTATATGTGCATACACATACACACACGATTTACACTTGATAAATAAACTCTGTTGGGTAACGTTCTCACTGGGATCTCAATTGTGCTCATCGTAGGCTCAGTGTCTATTTTGTCTTCAGATGTCCTTTTTAAAAAGCTGCTGTAACCTTTTCTCCATTCTCAAATCCCATGCAACGAAATTAGAACGCAAACTCACTACTGTATTCTGTATGCCGTTAGTGATGGGTGCTGTCTCCACAAGATTCCAACACCAAGCCTATTGTTTATTGAAAGGAGCAGCAGCATTTGGTGGCTTTTAGTTGTCTTGTAATAGAGGGTTGAGGAGGCAAAATCTGACTTCTATTACAAAGCCCAATGTGCATGATGACAAGTTGGTGAAATGTCTAATATGACATGTTCATTTAGATCTTTTAGACCCAGAGCTACAAGCACTTTTTATATATCACTTTGTGAAACTCTGTCCAGTTCTCCATTTGAATTGTCATCTTCCTAGTCATTAGTTCTTTCACATTGCCTGTGTTAGATAGGCAATAAGACTCCAAAAATTAGGAAGGTGTATAATCAAGAATGAAATACACCCACTAAATGCTGAACTGTCTTCTTCTTAGTAAGATTCTTAAGTAACAGTAATTTTGCTCTATTTTGGAAAGATGTTTTGAGGGACCAGACAAAGTATTCTAAAAATGTCATGGTCCTGGGAAATTCCTGATTTTAAAAAATATTTACCATAGTTACAAAACTTGAGTGTAGTTATTTTTCTGTCAGCTTTCTTTTCCCATTTTGCCACATTTTAATGCCAACAAACCAAGAATTCAGCTTGTTCTTCACCAATATCATGCCCAAATTTCTCCTCATAAAATTATAAATTTTGCAATTATAACAGCACATGGTGGAAAACCTGTGGCAAAAGTGTATTGTATTTGTACCCACATAAAAATAAGTTGAGCTTTACTTTCTTCTGCTGTAGGTTAACAACAAGGCATTAGCCCAGTCAGTGACATAATACTAGTGTTATTTGTCTGCTGCATCTTTTGAATTGTTTGTCAAGTATATAGACCTTATAAAGTGTACTTCAACATGCATTCCCTGTTAGTTTCCCATCATTCTCTACAATTCGCTAACCCATCCTGTTAATCAAATACAAATTGTTATAAAATGGACACATTGACATCATTAGTCCTACTTCTACCATTTTTAAAGTTAAAATCGAAATCTTTTGCTGCCTTGAGATGATTCTTTATTGCCTACTACTTATCACCAAATAGGGCTAAGGAAGTTTCATTTTGTATGTTCAATTTATTTTGGTTGAGGACAGACTTGGCCGAAATTTGACCTGAAGGAGATAACAGCAATGTTGACCATTTATTTCACATTCATTGCAAGTATGGATTTAGATGAATCACTTATAGCTTCTTGCTTTTTGATATGGAATTTTATTTTGAACGGAATGCTTTCCAAGAAAGCATCTCCATAACCACCCAATTCTACTGATGCCCCTGCAGTATCACCTCACTGTCACTGGCAGAGATGCTGTTATATTGGAACCTGTTCCAAAAAGTCAAAGAATAATTACTCCTTACTCCCTGATATTTAACCTAAAATATTTAAATAGCTTTGGTGATCATGCTGGAAGATTCAGTTAGGAGTTGCTAGACTAAATCATGCTTTGCAGATTAGGTGTATCCTGTACTATCTCTCATTAGTTATTAATCTCCTATTTAGTTCCACTTAATTTACCTATTTTTAATTCATCCTAGCAATGATAGATTGAATGTATCAAAAATCATCTAAGAGAGATGACTTGTAGGTGTTTTGTGAACACACATCGCTGTATTTCCATTTTATTCTCCCCTCCCTTTCTAATATACAACAAAAGAATTTTCAACTTACAATTTTTTTCTCCAACATTTCTCTTAGACTCGGAGCTTTCCCTTCTCTTTCTTTCCCTTTTCAAATTGTTCTAACTTTTTACACAATTTAAAAATTTTTTTAATTTTTTTTATTTTAAAGATGTGGATTACAATTCAGAGTTAGGTATGCAAATGTGCATTATGTAGGTGCTCTTATTGATGAGGGGTGTCCCCCTCCTCCGGCAGATTACCACTATTTCCAATCCTGCCTCCCCCACCCCGCCCCCGGCAGTTTCCTGCTACTGCCAATCTTTTTCTTATAGTGTTAAACTAATTGTTTAAGGTCTGCTTATGAGTGAGAAAATGTTGTACTGAGTTCTTTGTTTCTGCAATAGATCATTCAGTATTATAGACACTAAGTCCATCCAAGTTACTGAGAAAGTCCATATATTTGTCCTTTATGGTTGCAAAACATTCCATCATTTTTACACAATTTAAAATTCCATGTAATATAATTGAGAAAGCTATTCTAGTGCTTATTATCCACAATTATCTTTTGTCTTCTGAACAGGAATACTGAAGTTTCCCTGAATGACTGCATCTACCATTGTTTGGAGAAGGAGCATATCATTGGGTACAGCGCTAGTTTTATTATATAACAATCCAATGGGGCTACTGCCCTTAACAGATGTGTTCTATTATTAAAAAGGAGGAAAGAGGACAATTGTCATCTTTTGTGGACATTCCCAACTTTGGCTTTTATTATCACAAAATCTGCTACATATTTGTCACAAATACATTTATGCCAAAACCACAACTAATTTTAAATAGGCGTCCATTCCAAATAGATTTATTTATTCTCTAATATCTAGGCATCAGACTATTAGATTAACCTTAATTTTCTTTCAAATTCTTCAAAAGAGCACTGCGACACCAATACAAACATATATTTCCAGCTTTATTGTGATATAATTGACCAATAAAAATTATTTATTTTCAAATTATATGTAATGTTTTAATATAGATATACATTCTGAAATGATTACCATAATCAAGATAATTAAAATATACATCACCAGATTTTGGTAATGATGAACCTTTTTTTTTTTCAAATACTAAATCTAAATTATATACTCAGTGAGTCTTTAGTAAATGATTTTACTTTTGCCAATGCAGTTAGCAGCAATTACTGCTTTTTTGGGGTGAAGGGGTAGAGATTTTCACTATCTGACTTTTTCTATTCAATTACAGTCAAATTTGTATTATATAAATTTATTATTTTTAAATTTTAGAGTTGTAGGGTACATGTGAGGATTTGCTGAATAAGTAAATAGCATGCAGATGAAGTTTGGGTTTCTAGGGAGCCCTCTCACCCCCAGTAGTGGACATGGTACCTAATGGATGGTTGTGTTTCCCTTACCCCTTCTCCCTGTCTCTCTCAACTAGTAGTGTCAAGTGTCAGTTGTTTCTGTCTTTGTGCCCATGTACCCAATATTTAGTGCTTGCTTATGAGTAAAAACATGAAGTTTTCAGTGTTTTGTTTCTTTTTTTTTAATGAATCCCTGCTTCTTTATCCAATTTGCCACTTTGTCTATGCCTTTTGAGTGTTATGTTCAGTTCAATCACATTTAAATTAATTATTGATATGCAGGGCTTTGTTCCTGTCATATTGCCATTAAGAGACTGCTTTGCATTCTAGGCTTTGTGGTTGATTGGTATGGTTTGAAACTCTGTGCTTGTTTATGCTTTTTGATGGATGGAACAAATTTTTTTTGTCTGTTTTGTTTCTCTGCTTAGAACTTTCTTAAGCATCACTTGAAGGACTGGTCTGGAGGTGGCATATCTCTTAGGGATTCAATGTCTGAGAAAGACTTCAATTTTCTTTTATTAATGAAGTTTAGCTTGGTGGGGTAGGAAATTCTTTGCTGGAATTACTTTTCTTTTTTTTTTTATTTTAAAGATGTGGGATACAATTCAGGGTTAGGTATACAAATGTAGATTATGCAGGTAACCTTGTTGATGAGGTGTGCCCCTCCCTCCTCTGGAAGGTTCTCTCCACTACCAGTTCCATACCCGCTCCCCAGCAGTTTCCACTACTGCCAATCCCTTTCTTATAGTATTATGATAATTGTCCAAGGTCCACTTATGAGTGAGAACATGTGGAACTCTGTTCTTTGTTTCTGTGATAGATCACTGAGTATGATGGATTCTAAATCCATCCAAGTTGCTGAAAAGTCCATATGTTGGTCTTTGTTTATAGCTGCATAATATTCCATTGTGTATGTGTATCATATTTTTAAAATCCAGTCCAGCTTCAAAGGATAGCATGATTGGTTCTATCTTTTTGCTATTGTGAATAGAGCTGCAACAGACATACGCATATCTTTTTTGTAGAATAATTTGAGTAATTCCCAGTATATTCCCAATAGGGGAATTGCTGGGTCATATGGAAGGTCAATTTCTAGTTCTCTCAGAAATCATCACACTGTCTTCCAAAGAGGTTTCACTAGTTTGCATTCCCACAAGCAGTGTAGAAAAGTTCCTTTTTCTTCACATCCTTGCCAGCATCTGCTGTTTGTTTTATTAATTATGACTATTCTTACTGGGGTTAGGTGGTATGTCAATGTGATTTTGATTTGCACTTCTCTGATGATGAGTGTGGCTGAGCACATTTTCATGTGTCTGTTGGTTGCCCTTCTATCTTCTTTTGAGAAATGTCTATTCATGTCTTTTGCCCACCTTTTAACGGAGTTGTTTGTTTTTTTCCTTTCGGCATGTTTGAGTTCCTTGTAGATCCCGGATGTTAGGCCTTTGTCAGATATATAGCTGGCAAATATATTTTCCCATTCTGTGGGCTGTCTCCCTGCTCTCTTGATGATTTCTATTGCTTTGCAGAAACTCGTCAGTTTGATGAGGTCCCACTTGTCTATCTTATTTCTAATGGTATGGGCACTTAGGGTTCTGATCAGGAATTGGTTACCAGTTCTAGTTTACATAAGGATGCCTCCTGCGTTTCCTAAGATTCTTATAGTTTGAGGTTTTACCTATAGGTCTTTGATCCATTTGGAGTTAATTTTTATGTATGGTGATAGGCAAGGGTCCTTTTTCAATCTTCTGCATGTGATCAGCCAGTTTTCCCAACACCATTTACTGAATAGGTACTCCTCTCTCCAGTGGTTGTTGGTGTAGGCTTTGTCAAAGATGAGTTGGTTGAGCAATCGAGGTTTTGCTTCCGGAATCTCTATCCTGCTCAATTAGTCTATATGCCTGTTCTTGTACCAGTACCAGGCTGTTTTGATTACTGTTGCCTTTTAGTAAAGTTTGAAGTCTGGAAGTGGGATACCTACTGCTTTGTTTTTGGTTTTTTTTTTTTCAATATTTTTTATTATGATATTGTGGGGTACAGTTAAGTGTTAAGTATACAAATATGCTTCGTTCAGGCACCCTTGTTGATAAGAGGTGTCTCCCCATCCCCAGACAGATATTTACTATCATTAATCCCA
>CAUYQG010090972.1:0-13912 GCA_963574415.1 Tarsius wallacei | reverse complement strand
CCTTATAGATTCTGGATATTAGGCCTTTGTCAGATGCATAGATGCAAATATTTGATCCCATTCTGTGGGTTGTCTCTTTACTTTCTTGATGGTTTCTTTTCCTGTGCAAAAACTTTTGAGTTTGAAAAGCTCCCACCTGTCAATTTTGGTTTTTGCTGCATTTGCTTTTAAGGACTTGGCCATGAATCCATTGCATAGGCTGATATTTAAGGGGGTGCTTCCTAGGTTTTCTTTTAAGATTCTTATAGTTTGAGGCTTCATTTAAGTCTTTGATCCATTTAGAGTTAATTTTTTAATATAGTGATAGGTAGAGGTCTGGTTTTATTCTTTTGCATGTGGTTATCAGTTTCCCCAGCACCATTTGCTAAATAGGGTTTCCTTTCTCCAATGTTTGTTTTTGTCAGCTTCGTCAAAGATGAGTTGGTTGAAGGTATGTAGTTTTATTTCTGGGTTCTCTATCCTGTTCTATTGGTCGATGTGTCTACTTTTGTACCAGTACCATGCTGTTTTCAATACTGTAGCCGTGCAGTAAAGTTTGAAGTGGTATGTGGTATGTGGTATGTGATGCCACTAGCTTTGTTCTTTTTGCTAAGGATTGCTTTAGCTGTTGGATCTCTCTTTTGCTTTCATATTAATTTAAGTGTTGTCTTTTCTAGGTCTGTGAAAAAAATGTTGCTGGTAGCTTGACAGGGATTGCATTGAATCTGCTGATCGCTTTGCATAGAATGGGCATCTTGACAATATTGATTCTTCCCAACCAAGAGCATGGGATGTTTTGCCATTTGTTTGTATCACCTTTGATTTCCTTGAGCAGCGTTTTGTAGTTCTCATTATAAAGATCTTTCACCTCTTTGGTTAGATGAATACCAAGGTATTTTATTTTTGTGTGTGGCTATTATAAATGGGGTTATGTATTTGATTTGGATCTCAGCCTACCTGTTGTGTTTAGAAATATAGCTAATTTTTGCACGTTGATTTTGTATCCCAAGACTTTACTGAAGTTGCTTACCAGAGCAAAGAGGTTTTTGGCAGACTCTGTAGGGTTTTCTAGGTATAAAATTATACCATCTGTGAAGATGGATAATTAATTCCTCTTTATCTATTTGGATACCTCTAATTTCTTTCTCCTGCCTGATTGCTTTGACTAGGACTTCCACTAATATGTTAAATAGCAGTGATGAGAATGGACATCCTTGTCTTGTTCTAGTTTTTCGGAGGATGCATCCAGCTTCTGCCCATTAAGTATAATGTTGGCTGAAGGTTTGTCACAGATGACTCTTATTGTTTTGAGGAATGTTTCTCTGATGGCTAGGTGTTTGAAGGTTTTTATCAAAAAGGGATGTTGGATTTTATCAAATCCTTTTCCTGAATCTACAGAGATAATCGTGTGGTTCTTGGTTTTACAACTGTTTGTATGGTGATTACATTTATTGATTTACAAACATCAAACCAGACTTGCATCCCAGGAATGAAGCCTACTTGGTCATGTCAAATGATCCATGTAATGTGCTGTTGGATATGATTTGCTAGTATCTTATTGAGAATTTTTGCATCTATGTTCATTAGGGAAATTGGCATGAAGTTAGCTTTTCTTGTTGGGTCTTTGTCATTTTGGGGTTGCAGGATGATATTGGTTTCATAGAATAAGCTATGGAGGATTCCTTCTTTCTCAATTGCTTGGAATACTTTCTGTAGAATTGGTCTCAGCTCTTCCTTGCAAGTCTGGTAGAATTCAGCTAAGAAACCGTCTGTTTTTTTTGGCAGGGAGGTTTCTTATTACTGAATCAATTTCTTGGATTATTATTTGTCTGTTTTGGTTTCCATTTCTTCCTGTTTCAAGCTTTCGAGGTTGTTTGTTGTTCTCCATTTCCTCCAGATTTTCTAACTTACTTGCACATGGATGTTCATAGTAATCTCTGATAATCTTTTGTCTTTCTTCAAGGCCAGCTGTAACATAGCCATTTTCATTTCTGATTGTGTTTATGCAACTTTTTTCTCTCTCTCTTTATTAATCAGCTCAAGGGTCTGTCGATCTTATTTCTCCTTTCAAAGAATCAACTTTTGACCCATTGACCCTTTGTAAGATTTTTTTTGGTCTCTATTTCATTTAGTTTAAAATTAATTTTGATAATTTCCATTTTTCTATTGGCTTTGGGATTGGATTGTTCTTGTCTTTCCAGGTCCCTTAGGTGTGATATTAGACATTTTACCTGAGATCTCTATTTTCTTGATGTGTGCATGTGATGTTATAAACTTCCCTCTTGGTATTAATTTCATGGTATCCTAGAAGTTTTGGTATGTTGTGTCTTTGTTTGTTTCTAAAAATCATTTTCTTTCTGTCTTGATTTCTGTGTTAACCCAAAAGTCATTCCGAAGCATGTTGTTTAATTTTCATGTATTTGTGTTTTCTAAGAGGTTCCTGTTTGTGGTGATATTTACTTTTATTCTTCTGTGGTTTGAGAAGATACTTGGTATGACTTCAATCTTTTGAAATTTGCTCATGATTGATTTATGAATGAGTATGTGGTTGATCTTAGAATACATTTTGTATGCTGATAAGAAGAATATATATTCAGTTGTTGTTGGGTGAAGTATACTGTAAATGCATATTGGATCTAATTGGTCCAGTGTCAAATTAAGGGTCCAGATTTTTTTGTTAGTTTTCTGCCTCAATGATCTGTCTAAAGCTGTTAACAGGATATTGAAGTCTCTGACTATTATTGTATGGCTATTAGCTATTGTTTTATAAGTCTGGTGCTCCTATGTTGGGTGTGTATACATTCAAGATGGATATTTCTTGCTGGTGAATTGAGTCTTTTATCATTATGTAGTGCCCCTCCCTGTCCTTTTTAACCTCTACTCATTTCAAGTCTGTTTTATCTGATATAAGAATAACTACTCCTGTCCTTTTTTGTTTTCCATTTTCCTAGAAGATATTTCTCCAGCTTTTTATCTTGAGCCTGTGGGTGTCATTTGCAGTAAGACAGGATTCCTGAAGGTGGCAGAAGGATGGATCATACTTCTTTATCCAATTTGCCATGCTCTGCCTTTTGAGTGGCATGTTCAATTCATTCATGTTTAAGTTAATTATATGTGAGGGTTTGTTCCTATCATATGTTATTAAGAATTTTCTTTGCCTTCTAGGCTTTGTGGTTTATTCGTTTGGTTTGTAAACTCTGTGCTTACCTGTGCTTTTGCAGGGGTGGAATTGGTCTTTCATTTCTGTGCTTAGAACTTTCTTAAGCATCACCTGAAAGGCTGGTCTGGAGGTGGCATATTCTCTTAGGGATTGCATGTCTTGGAGGGACGTCAATTCTCCTTCATTAATAAAGCTAAGCATGGCAGGGTAGGAAATTCTTGGCTGGAATTGCTTTTTTTCCAGAATGTTAAGAGAGCCAGTTCCTTCTGCATTGTACATTTTCTGCTGAGAGGTCTGCTGCAATTATTATAGGTCTCTCTTGGTGGGTGATCTGTCTCTTCTCTCTAGCTGCATTTAGGATGTTTTCTTTCATGCTCACTTTGGCAAGTCTGATTATTATGTGCCTTGGGGATAGTCTTCTCATGTAATACCTCACATTAGTTCTCTGGATCTCATGCATCTGCATGGCAAGAGATAGGGGAAGTTTTCTTGGGTAACATCTTGAAAGGCTTGTTCAGGATTTTCTCAGTTTCCCCTTTTTTCTCAGGAAAGCCAACGAGCCATAGGTTTGGTCTCTTTACAGAATCTCAAAACTGTTGTAGGCTTTTCTCTTTTTTCCCAACTATTTTTTTCTTATTTTTGTCAGTCTGGGTTAATTTAATAATTTAATCTTCAAGCTCTGAGATTATTTTCTCTGTCTAGTCAATTCTGCTGTTAAGTCTTGCTATTGTGTTTTGAAATTCCAGGAGAAAATTTTCTAGATCTGTGAAAAATGTTCTGGTAGCTTGATTGGGATTACATCAAACCTGTAGATTGCTTTGGGTAAAATGGGAATCTTGATAATATTGATTCTTCCAATCCAAAAGTATGGGATGTTTTTCCATTTGTTTGTATCATCTCTGATTTCCTTGAGCAGTGCATTGTAAAGATTTTTCACCTCTTTGGTTAGATGAATACCAAGGTGTTTTATTTTTGGTGGGGTTATTGTAAATGAGGTTGGGTTTAGTTCTTTCTTAGAATGACCAGGTCTGCTTTTACTTTCTATATGTTTTTGTGGCCTGATTGATTTGAGTGTCCACCTTCTCCTGGATCTTGTTCTATTTCTTTGCCATCTCTAGTCTGAATTCTATGTCTGCTATCAGGGACAGATAACTCTGGATGGCTTCCATTGCTTAGGATCTGAGAAGTCCCTTTGTGGGTGCTGACTCCTTAAGGTTTTGGGGATTGCTGGTGTGTTGTTTTGTTTTGTTTTTTTTTTGCTGGTTCTTCCTCATCTGTGAGAGTAGTGTCTTTTTATTTTTTGTTTTGTTATTTGATAACATTACTATTATTTGGGGTGACAATTTGTATTATTTTCTTGCTTGACCTCCTTCCTTTGGTCCGCCTGTGGAAGGGACAGAGGTAAGGAAGAAGAGTAGTGAGCTAGGGAGCAGTCTGGCAGGGGTAGGGCAAATCCCTTCTTTCAGATCAGGAGCCTAACCCCCTCCAGCACCAGGGCCAGGAATCCTGGCTGGCTGGGAGCTCCATGATCCCCATCCATAGCCCACATGTCTTGTCAGCAGGATTGGCGGGCAGCCAGGAGAGTTCCCGTAGTTCTACTCTGGCACAGGTGTTCTGGGGGCTGTGAAGTGGTCCCCTCTCATTTAGGCAAGTCTGCTCCACTCACACAGGGGTAAAAAGAAGGGCCACAGAGTTGTTAGCAAAGCCCTGCCACAGGTGGGTGGGGCTACCACTGCCACACTGCATCAGGGGTGCATTATCTTCTAATTCCCACCCTGCTCCATAGGAAGGGCAATTACAGTGATGGCAGCCCCCAAAGGCAAGCTGCATTTTGCAGCCCTGAACTGGGGCCATATCAGGCACCGCTGGAGAAACATCCCCAAAGTGAACGGTCACCTCTGCTGGGGGCTGGAGTGGGAGGGAGGGGGGAATGCCTATATGGTGCAGACCACCCCCATAGGGTGAGCCCAGTGGAGTCTCTCCATGGTGAAGGGTTGCTGGCTGCCAGTGCTGGTGCTCACCAGGAACTGGAGTCCTCAGACCTCATGTGGATCCAGCTAGTCTTCTGTCTGGGCAGCTCTCTCTGCACCTGGCTGGTGCAGCAGGGAATGCAGGGGGAGGGCCTAGGCTGTCTCTCCATTGGCTACGACTATAGAGGCTCACAAGAGGTGTGTAAAAACCCTTGTTCACTGACCACTTCCTTCTTCAAGAGTACTCTTCCGATCTTGTGTCGGGGATGCTTCTGAGGGTGGCTGGGTCTTCAAGCTGTCTGTACTCTGCAGCCCTAGGTGACCATCCAATAAACCTCAGCTTGTGTTTCCAGGAAGATCCTCAAAGCACCAGGCTCATTCCTCCTTTTAGACTTCAGTTATCCAGTGTCTATTTTTGGCCATCTTGGCCTTCTCCTCTTGGTTGGTATGTCTTAAAACTTCCTCACTTTGCAACAATTGTATTGAATCACTTATTTTTGTAAGCTTAGGCCATCAGTGGTTTTAAACCTATTTGTAGAAGTCAGGCCTCTTTTTCAAATGAAATCTTATGTGGAACATTAATATGTAAATCAGATCAGAAAAAAAAATCTCCAGCTGTAATGGCAGCCTGGAGGCCCGTAAACTTCACTCCAGTTTGAGAAGAGGCTACCAATGCCTCTCTGAAGAATTCCCACCTAACAAAATCCCTAAGGTCCCTGGAAAGTCTAAAATTCTATGAACCAGTGACTCTGTCAGTTATGTGTTCGTTATCTTATTGCCATGAAAACCAGTCATATTCAACTGGGGGGAAATAACAATAAATGCCTTTCTCTGGGAACATCTGTTGTGGAAATTAGAATATTTTCATTCTAGTCCCTACTCTGCCACTATTTTGGTCTGTTACCTTGGATGCCGTTTGCCCATCTAGGAAATGAGGATAAAACATTCTCTACTTACTTTATTTCTAAACATATTTGTTTGTGAGATTAAAATTTTCCTTTGACAAAAATAAAATTAGAGTGCAGTTGTGAAGTATTGCCTTCAGGAAGATGGATGACAAGAGATGTGGATATTGACTTTTTATTCCAAAGTTGCCATTGTACAGTTATTACCTCTGTTCATAATTATAGTAAAACTGAAAGTTTGGAACATAAGTTCTATTAGTTCCTGAATATGAGGGCGGGTATTTGTTTTTATTTGGGCATAGTTATAAAATTTTCCCACAAGAAAGTGGGAGAAATTCCTTTGTTTAAAAAAATTTGAAGCCAAGCTCGGTGGCTCAGCCTGTAATCCCACGCCTTGGGAGGCTGAGGTGAGTGGATTGCCTGAGCCTGCGGGTTCGAGACCCGCCTATGCAACTTGGTGAGACCTCATCTCTACAATAAATCAAAAAATTAGCCGGGTGTGGTAGCGTGCACCTGTAATTCCAGCTACTTGGAAGGCTGAGGTGGAAGGATTACCAGAGCCCAGCAGGTCGAGGCTGCGGTGGCCGGGAGTAGTCTGGGCAACAGAGTGGGACTCCAACTCAAAAAAAAAAAAAAAAAAAAATTTGAACTGGGCGCAGTGGCTCACACCTGTAATCACAGCACTTTGGGAGGCAGAGGCAAGAGGACTGCCTGAGCCCAGGGGTTCTAGACCAGCCTAGGCAACTTGGCGAGACCTCATCTCTACAATAAATCAAAAAATTAGCCAGGTGTGGTGGCACTTGCCTGTGGTTCCAGCTACTTGGAAGGCTGAGAAAGAAGGATCACCTGAGCCAGCAGGTTGAGGCTGCAATGGCTGTGAGCATGCCACTGCCCTCCAGCCTGGGTGACAGAATGAGACTCCTATTAAACAAAAATGGTTTTTACAGAGTTGATATATTTTATCAAAATAACACATGATCTTTATTAAAATATGGGAACAAAAAAAAAGAAAAGAAAAAATAAAAGCAATTCCATTATTCAGACCCAAAACAAATGACACTTGAAGATCTGTCACACAATATTCTATGTGATTCTAAGATGTAGACAGGCTGGGCTCAGTGGCTCAAGCTTGTAATCCCAGCACTTTGAGAGGTAGAGACGAGAGGATTGCCAGAGCTCAGGGGTTCAAGACCAATCTGAGCAACATGGTGAGACTTCATCTCTACAATAAATCAAAAAATTAGCCGGGGGTGGTGGCAAATGACTGTGGTTCCTGTCACTTGGAAGGCTAAGGCGGAAGTATCACCTGGGCCCAGCAGTTCGAGGTTGCAGTGGCCATGAGCGTGCCACTGCACTCTAGCCTGGGTGACAGAGTGAGACTCCTACTCAAAAAAAAAAAAAAAAGACATAGATGGAAAGATGAGGAAGTAGGTAGGTAAATATAGGTAGAGTGAGAACAAGACAGATTGGCAGACAAAAATGAGAATCATACTCTACATGCTATTTTAAAATAAAATATAATAACTCTATTTGCATTTAACAAAGGTAAAGGAATTGAAATGAAACAATAAGAATTGCTCCGTCTATAATCCCAGTATTTTGGGAGGCTGAGGTGAGGTGAGAGGATTGCCTGAGCTCACAGATTTGAGACCAGCCTGGTCAATTTGGCGAGACCTCATCTCTACAATAAATCAAAAATTTAGTTGGACGTGGTGGTGTGTGCCTGCAGTTCCAGTTACTTGGAAGACTGAGTCGAAAGGATCACCTGAGCCCAGCAGGTTGAGGCTGCAGTGGCCATGAGCATGCCACTGCGCTCCAGCCTGGGCAACAGAGTGAGACTCAAACTCAAAAAAAAAAAAAGAATTGCTCAACTTTAGAAAAATGATTCTTCACTCTGAAAAGTTATGGGTTCCTAAATTTTTTCCAAAAAAATGTATTAAAAACACCAGGGATCATGTTACTTTTTTAAAAATTCAATTTTCAACTATATCTATTGACCCAATGTGATGCAAGATGGGAAAATCAACACATATACCATTCCACCATCCCATTGATTTTTATCACTTACATTCTGTCTGTAACTATAATTCGCACCATTATTTAATCTTAGCTTTATATACAAGTCAATTTTTTCATTAATCCTTCTGTATCCCCTATTTCTATATCATTTTGATATCTTCTTTCTTTTTTTGACTGAGTTTCATCATCTAATTTTCCTCTGAAGCTTGAGGCCTGTCCCTTTTTAAAAATACCAAAATGACAGCTATTATTGTAATCATTTGGAGTTTAGTTTGGAGTCTTTATTTTTTATTTATTTATTTATTTATTTATTTATTTAAGTTGGAATTTTACTCTGTTGCCCAGGCTGGAGTGCAGTGGCATGCTCATGGCCACCACAGCTTGACTTGCTGGGATCAGATGATCCTTCCATCTCAGCCTTCCAAGAAGCTGGAACTACAGGCACGGGCCACCATACGTGGCTATTTTTTTTTTTTAATTATAGAGATGAGGTCTCACCAAGTTGCCCAGGCTGGTCTTGAACCCATGGGCTCAGGCAATCCTCTTACCTTGACCTCCCAAACTGCTGGAATTATAGGGGTGAACCACCACACCCGGTCAGTTTGTAGGCTTTATCAATACACGTACACATAAGAGAGTCTAAAAAGTTGTAAGTATATTACTCTCTCACATAATGGAAGTCCAGAACTGACCTGATCCCTCCATGAATTCATCAGGGACCTTCAGCTCACCACTCTACCATTTCTTAAAAAATGAATGTTCCCGGTCCTCACAGTTCACAAGGCTGCTTGAGTGCCAGACATCATGTCCATAATCCCAGACATCATGCCCATACTTCAGGCAGCAGGATGAAGAAAAAAAATAGAGTGAGGTAGCCTCCTTATCTTCAAGGAGATGTCCCTGAAGTGACATACAACATTTCTGCTTGTGTGCTTTGGCCAAAGTTTAATTAAATGACTATGGATTAATAGTTGTTCAGTTGACGGTCATTGTCTAGCTGAATTCTGGGTTCTTTGTGTTAAAAAGAAAGAAGAAAATAGATATGAAGAAATTTACCCTTCACCTGCCACATCTGGATATGGAGTTTTGGGGGTCATACTTTATGCTCTCAAAACTGCAGTGTCATGTGCTATTATCTTCAAGCATTTGGATATTCCTGTGGAGATGGCTGACATCAACCTAATTCTTTCTTCCTTGTAAGTAATCTGCCTTTTCTGCTTAAATTCTCATATACATGATCAATTCTTTATTTCTGAAGGTGAGTAGTTTTTTCAGGATATACCTTGGGTTCATCTTTTTATGTCATTTTTCTCCTAATATACAGTATATGTTATTTTTTTAAATCTTCAGATTAAAGTCTTTATTTCAGGAATCATTTCTTCTATTGTATCTTTAAATATTATTTCTATCATATTCCTATTTTTCAAAAAGCTGAAACTATAAGAATTGCTGAACTTTAGAAAAGTTCTAAAAGAAAAGGCTAAAGTGATCCTTCTGCCTCGGCCTCCCAAAGTACTGGGATTGCAGGTGTGAGCCACTGTGCCTGGCTCATTTCAGCTTTATTGTCACTCTATTTTGGTAACAGAGGATGTGAGAGTTAATATTCTCCTTGTGTAACTTCTTTATATCATTCTAATATTTTTGTCCTTTCATTCTTTCCCTCTAGCCTGTTCCTCATATCTTAACATATGTCATAACATACTTTCCTAACATATTTTTGGTTGTTTCTAATATAACATTCATTTATAAAATGTTTTTATTTTCTCTTCCATTTATTTCTCTAACAATCTACTTTACCTTTTGTGCTGTATTTTTTCAAATTGCTGTACCATTCTTTAAAATCTATTTTTAGAACAATCAATTTTGTCTAATACATTTTGTTCTCCTGATTAATTATGTATGTTTCTTTCTCTTTTTTTAAGGCAGGATATCACTCTGTTACCTGCGTCTGGGCTGTTTCAGCCTTAACATCTCTCTGTTTTGTTAACAGAGTTGGAAGAAGCCTTAGCAATCATCTGGACAGACATATTTACCTACAAATGAGAGGACTGAGGCCCAGATAGGGAAAAGGATTTTATCAAGGTCACAAGGTGATCTCTTTGAAAAATTTTATGGGTTCTACAGGTACTACAGGAAGAAGGCAAAGAGAAGTTTGTAATCTTCCATCCTGAGTTAAGGACAGTGGAGTGGAACAGTTGTAGGCAGGGAGAATGAGTGTGGTTATATCACATTGAGAAAAATACATTGAGACTAGTATTGGGCTTGTAGAAATCAACCATAAAGAATGGATTGTAGAGCCGGGCTCGGTGGTTCAGTCTGTAATCCCGCGCCTTGGGAGGCTGAGGTGAGTGGATTGCCTGAGCCCGCGGGTTCGAGACCCGCCTGGGCAAGCGAGACCTCATCTCTACAATAAATCAAAAAATTAGCCGGGTGTGGTAGCGCACGCCTGTAGTTCCAACTACTTGGAAGGCTGAGGCGGAAGGGTCGCCGGAACCCAGCATGTTGAGGCTGCGGTGGCCAGGAGCGGCCACTGCACTCCAGTCTGGGCGACAGAGTGAGACTCCGACTCAAAAAAAAAAAAAAAAAGAATGGATTGTAGAAATCAACCATAAAGAATGACACTATGTTGAGTGTAACAATTATTGCACTATATTACTATATAATTGTTGCTCAGTATGGAAAGAGTGAAGCAGTGCCCCTGCAAACAGTCATTGTGCATGAGAGGCATGTCTTTAAAAGAAGAAACCAGAAAGAGATGGAGGAACCCTAGATGGGCAGTAGGATTGAAACTAAAATTTCAATCTTTCTCCCCCCCACCCCCAAACTCACTGTCTTCCCAACCTCAGGGCAGTTTTGTTAGCCTTGCCAGACTTGCTTGTGAAATAATAATGAGTGGTATTTACTGAATGCTTTCCATATGCTACCTGCTTTACCTAGATCATTTAGTCCCCACATCAGCTTTATAATTATCCTCATTTTGTAGATGAGCCCACACTGCGCAAAAAGAGAATACAGGACATAAGGCCAACAAGTGAATAGTGAATCTTAAAATGTCATTCTTCAACTTGAGACAATTTGGAGAACAGGAAACCCAAGCTCAAGTCTCTATGCCTGAATTTTTTTCTTTCTTTTTTGGGGGGTTGAGCTGTAGACATTGCAGACGCCTTGTGAAACAGAACAGGTCCTGAGAACCTTGGGATTGAGCTCATGTCAGAAGGACTCAAGATTTGAAACAGATAAGTCTGTTTTTAATTTTGTGTGTTTGTTTCCCTTTTGGCCTCCCTTAGTGACTAATAAAGCCTGTCCATTTTGTGGGAAGGTGATCCAATAGAAGGCCTTTTTTGTTTGTTTCCCCTGAGCTTAGGAGGCAGTAGCATATTCATGGAGGATAACATCTGTTGATAAAAGCTGGAAGTCATGGAGACAGCCGTCTTAGTACCACACTGCCCTGGAGTGTTCCCTTCCTGTGCTAAAACCTAGAATTCCACACAAGTTCCAACAATGCTGGCCTTTCGCATCTGGAATGGTTCATGATAAAAAGCAAGTAGAGAAAGTTATAGGAAGAGATGAAAGCAAAAAGTTGTCCTCTTTTAGCTGTCAGTTGAGATTAGTAAATAATATATAGTCCCTGATTTGCTAATACTGAAATCGCCTATATAAAATTAATATAGGCCCAAGGGGTAAAAACTGTAGAAGACACCCAAGCCCTGAAAAAGTGCAACTATAGTTAGAAATGACCAAATACAGCCAAGCACAGTCAGTGGCTCAAGCCTATAATCTCAGCACTTTAGGAGGCCGAGGTGAGAGGACTGCCTGAGCCCAGGGGTTCAAGACCAGCCTGGGCAACTTGGTGAGGCCTCAACTCTACAATAAATAAATTAAAAAAAAAAAAACTTAGTTGGGGATGGTGGCACGCGCCTATAGTTCCAGCTACTAGGAAGGCTGAAACGGAAGGACTGCCTGAGCCCAGCAGGCCGAGGCTGCAGTGGCCGTGAGCATACCGCTACACTCCAGCCTGGGTGACAGAGTGAGACTCCAACAAAAAAAAAAAAAAGACAGAAAGAAATGGTCAAATATATTGTTTCAAAGTTGGCTTTCACTTCAATAGACAACAATTGATTATCTTCATGGTCATGACCCCTGGGGAGTCGGGGAAGCTGCCAGTGAGGCTGATAAACATACTTTCCCTTAAACTAGAAGCCTTGGACTGTACAGATCCGCTTGATGGCATGCCAAGGTTTGATCAGCTGAAGGACACAAGTAGCCATAGTCTCCAGGGACCCTACCTACCACATACCTTAGTCTTAAACCACCTCTACAATGGCTTACTGCCTAGGGGTCACTAGTCATTGGTCATGGGACTTGCTCCATAGATAGCATCGATTGTAAAAGCTAAGAATGGTGGTTGAGATGTTTTTCTGACTTTGCACTCTGATAGCCCCGTTACCCCATCCAGACCCAGGACACATACCGAGAAGCTGATTCCATCGGTCCTGTGAACCTCTCCCAGAAACTGGCTTCGCTCATGAAGACAGTTTCAATACCCTCCATGACTTCATCTCCAACCAATCAGCAGCACCCATGCCCTAGCCCCCTGCCTGTCAGATTATTCCTTAAAAAGTCCTAGCCTAAAATTCCTATCCTCCTTGCTCGACTGCTTTGTGATATTAAACTCTTTCTCTTTTATTTATTTATTTTTATCAATGACACATTTAGGGGTTTCCTTTTTTTTTAACCAATGATTCATAAACGCTTTCTCTACTTAACAACTGTTTCCATCTTTGCTTTTCTGGGCGGCGGGCATAAGAACCCAGTCAGGCTGTAACAATACAATGGTGGATATGACCCTTGAACTCAAAGTCAAACATCAAACATGAAAAGGTAAACATGTACATGAGTGGAATAGAAAAACAAGTTAAAAATACATACACGACCTGTCATAGGACAACATGCCAAAGGGAGGGAACAGATAGCAGATAGGTTATGTAGTAAAATAGGGAGGATGAGCTCCTTGGCTCTGCAATCTTCCATTATGAAAAAAAGACTTGAGGTGAATTTTTTTTTTCCTAGTAGGAGTCTTACTCTGTTGCCCAGGCTGGTGTGCAGTGACATACTCACGGCTATCACAGCCTTGACCTGTTGGGCTAAGGTGACCTGTCCGCCTCTGCCTTCCAAGTAGCTGGAAATATAGGCGTGCACTACCATGCCCAGCTAATTTTTTAATTTATTGTAGAGACGAGGTCTTGCCAAGTTGTCCGGGCTGGTCTTGAACCCCTGGGCTCAGGCAATCCTCTCTCTTCTGCCTCCCAAAGTGCTAGGATTATAGACATGAGCCACTGCACCCGGCTTAGATATTTTAAAATTATAAATGTTGGATAAGTGGAAAAGAAGGAGAAATGATAAAAGCAGTAATGAGGATCAGGAACATTTAAGATATTTTGTAGAAGCAGTGAACATCCCTCTCTGGCTTGAACTAAGAGTTCCTTTAGGGACTGACAACAAATGAGGCCTGATGGTAAAACACTTTGAATGTCAGGGTGAGGAACTTGAAGACATGAGGCAGTCTTAAAGATTTTTTTTTAATGGCAATGATGTTTAATTTATTTTTATTTTTATTTTTTCAGAGACAGTGCCTCACGATGTTACCCAGGCTGGAGTGCAGTGGCTATTCATAGGCACAATCATTGCACACTACAGCCTTGCATTCCTGGGCTCAAGCAGTCTGCCTACTTCAGTCTTCTTAGTAGCTGAAATGACAGATGTGTACCATCGCACCCAGCTCTTAAAAATTTTTGAGGCAGCCAGTGAAATAATGAAAGTTGCTTTTTGTTTGTCTGTTTGTTTTTGAGTCGGAGTCTCACTCTGTCGCCCAGGCTGGA
>CAUYQG010090970.1:0-20308 GCA_963574415.1 Tarsius wallacei | reverse complement strand
AAGGGTGTGATTGATCTTGAAGTATGTTCCATGTGGTGATGAGTAGAAGTATGTTCCATGTGGTTGTTGGATGGAATATTCTGTAGGTATCTACTAAGTCCATTTGGTCAAGTGTCCAGTTAAGGTTCTGGATCTCCTTGTTGATTTTTTGCCTCAGTGATCTCTTTAGGGCTGTTTGTGGGTTATTCAAGTTCCTTGCTATAATAGTGTGAGTCAATATCTTTTTTTAGTTTACTTAGTAGTTGCTTTATAAATGCTGATGCTTCTGTTTTGGGTGCATATATGTTTAGGATGGATATTTCTTGTTGATGGATTGAAACTTTTATCATTATATAGTGTCCTTTTTTATCTTTTTAAATTTTTGATAGTTTATAGGTTGTTTTATCTGATATTAAGATCATGACTCCGGCCTACTTTTGTGATCCATTTGCCTGGAAACTCATTTTCCTTTAACTTTGAGTCTGTGTGTGTCCCTTGTTGTGAGATGAATTTCCTGGATGCAGCAAATAAGTGGATCATGATTTCTTATCCAGTTTGCCATTTTGTGTCTTTCCAGTGGTGCATTCAGTGGTCCATTCACATTAAAGCTGATTACTGAAATGTGATTGCTTGTCACTGTTATGAGGTTCTTGTAAAGTGTTTTTTTTGTTTGCTTGCTTTCTTTTAGCTTTTGGGATGATATATGTGAACGTTTTCAAGTTTGTTGTTGTGATGTATTCTCTGTTGATTCTTTGCTCTGCTGTTCTCTTGGGAAGTATGTGGTCATTCTTTTTTTTTCTTTCTTCTGTGCTTAATACCTTTTTAAGTGTCTCCTGTTTCTGTTGATATGTTTGCTGCTATTATGATTGCTTTTCCCTGATAGGTAGTCTGACCTTTCTTTCTTACTGCATTTAGGACTTTTTCTTTTGTGCTTACTTTGTGTAGGTGAATTCCTATGTGTCTAGGTGTTGGTCTTCTCATTTAATGTCTTGTGGTTGTTCTCTGTATCTCTTGTGTTTGGCTGGTCACATCTCTGGTGAGATGGGGAAAGTTTTTTGGAGTACTTCCTGGAATACTTATTCCAAGTTATTCTCCATTTACCTTTCTTCTTCTGGGATACCAATCAGGCATGGTTCAGCACATCTCTTGTAGGCTTTGTTCTTTCTGAGTTTTATTTCTATGTTTTTTACAGATCAGGTTAATTCCATGTTCTGGTCTTCAAGTTCTGAGATTCTTTCTTCAGCTAGACTAATTCTGCTTTCCATGCTTATTATCTTTTTATGTATTTCCTGGATAAAATTTTTCATGACCAAAATCTCTGTTACAATTCTTTCAGTGTTGCATCTTGTCTTTCTTGTGTATTATTCACTCTTTCCATCCATCTCTGTTGCATTCTGGAGCCATTTGTTGGTAACTTCCATTGTTTGGGCTCTGAGGTTTGATTTATCTGGCATTTTTTCTTTATTCCCCTGAAATTACCTGTGGTCTTCTATTGGTTTTTCCTCATTTGTGACAGATCTCTTGTTTTTCTCTTTAGTTTTGTTATTTGGTGGCAGTAGAAGAGGATTTTACTTCTGATGTTTGCTCAGTCCTCTCTTCTTCCCTGATCTGGGCTCTGGATTTGTTCTATTTTGAAATAGGACTGTGGGTGGGAAGCTTTGCTGTCTCCTGTAGTTTTGAAAGTCGAATAAGGTATAAGATAGGGAGCTAGGATTCAAAAACTACTTGCAAATCACAATGTTCACTGATTGTGGTATGTGTTCCCTGAGACCCACTCCTCATGACCACTCTATATGACAATGCAATGGGTACATGTATGTACCCCCTGAGGAGAACAGAGAAAAGCAGGATGAAATAAGATGGACACAAATGAAAAAAACCCACAGAACAATGAAAGCAGAAACCAAAGCAAAAAACAATTGAACACACAGACATACAGACACCCCCCCAAAAAACAAACTGGAATAACAACAGAGTGAAACAAAATAAAAAACAACAACAACAGCAAACTGGGAAAACTACACATGCACACACACACTCCTAGCACAAAATGAATGGAGAAGAAAAAGAGAAAGACTGAAAAAAAAAAGAAAAAAAGGAAAAGAAAAGAAATTCAGATTGAACTCTCACACATATTTTCACACACATCTTAAACTAAATAAAAAGAAGAACAAAAGAGCAAAAACGAACCATCAAACAAAAAACAAAAACCAAAAACTGAAAGACAAACACTCAATCATTCACATACACATAAACAGAAAACAAAAAAATCAAAGAAAGAAAAAGAAAAGAAGAAAAGAAAAAGAAAGGGGATGTGCAGATCAAACCCTCAAATACACATTCATGCACAAAGGAAAAATATTTTAAAAATAGGAAAACTTACAAACAACCAGGCAAAAAATTTTTAAAAATTAACAAACAAACAAGCAGACAAAAACCCCTTGCCCTCTTGTGGCAAGTTACTGTAATTGTTCCTCTCATCTGCTTCTCTGCTATCTCCTGCAGAGCTTCCACCTGTTTCACTCTCTCCCCAGTGTCCACAGCAGGGAAGGAGGAGGGGCAATAGGGGTGGGCGGCGCTGTAGTGCTCCCCTCCCACTCTCATATGGTCAAGGGGATCCCCTCTGGTGGGTGGGTGCAGGATTATCTCTTCCCCAAGTACGTACTTGCGGGAGTGCCCCAGCCAGGCCTATCCTGGAATGGAGTTCTCCGATTGCTGCTGATGTCCAGGCTCCAACTCCCTCTCAGTCGTGCCCCAGCCATGTGGGTCTGACCTTCAGAGAATTGTTGGGAAGGAGGGGTGTTGAGTCAGCCCCAAACTCACCACTGATCTCTTTGGAGGTCTTCCTCATCCTTTTCTGGCCACACCCTTTGCCCTGAAGCTGAATTAGTGTAGGGGGTGGGGTGCCTGAGACTTAGCACTCATCAAATCCCTCCGAAGTTTGTACTTTCAGGATATTCCCTTTGGGTCACGGTCAACCCTGAGTAGTTGATCTGCTAGTCACAGAGATCAGGTCTGTTGCTCCATGGTGAGCAAGTCAGAGCTCTTTACTGCCCTGTTTTCAAGATGGTGGCAGGATGCCTCTTTTGTCTTCTCCAGAGGGACTCTGCCTCTAGGATCCCTCCGCGACCCTTGCTGCCAGCGTCCTGCCAGTCCTTGCAGTGGTGAGGCAAAGCATGGAGCTTGCAGTCTCTCCCACTGCAGTAGTGAGGCAGAGCCTGGGGTTGGCAGTCTGTCCTCACTGCTTCTTTGCAGAAAAACTTTTGTCCGTTTAAAAAAAAAATGGCACTTGGCTTCTGTGACCTGGGTAGAACTAGGGACCAAGCAGAGCAGCTGTAGCTGCAGCTGCTTCACCTGGAAGGCCCTGGCCGCTTGCTCACAATCCTCCACTTAGTCAGTTTCTCCCAGCATCTTCTTCCCAGTAAGCGTTTTATATTTACTAAAAAAAGAAAAAAGAAAAAAAAAAAACAGCGCTCAGCTACTGCATTCTCGGAGTCACTGGGGTCCAAGTCGAGCAGCTGCAGCACCAGTCACTGCACCAGGAGAGCCCTGATGGCTTGCTCCTGAGCCCTCACTCAGTCAGCCACTCACATGCCCAAGCACTCACCAACACATACACTAAATTTTCCATACACTCACTCACACTGGGACTCACATAGTCTGACCGGCTCAGCTGCCATCTTCCCGACTGACTTCCACAAAGTATTTTGAAGTTTGATGTTTTTTCATCAATTTTATTTAATTAATATTAAGAAAGATAACAATTGAAAATATATTTTAAAATTTCTGGAATTTAATTAAATTAAATTAAATTTGGAATTTAATTTAGAAATTTGTTAGGTGATCAATAGAAAAACCAGCAATATCTAATATGAATGTAATTTTAATAGAATTATATATGAAAGTCATATATATAATTGTGAATTATATTAAAAGTAAAAGAAACAGAGCAGAGTCACTTTAATAATATAATTTTATTTCGTTCAATATATCAGAATATTATCATTTCATTGTTATGCCATCAATATACAATTATTAATAAGACAGTTTATATTCTATTTTATATTGGTGTGAAAATCTGGTTGTGTGTTTTATCTTATAACACATCTCAGTTTGAACTAGCTATATTTCAGTATGTAATTGCAACATGTGGTTAGTGGCTAATGACTATTGGCTAACACTCTGTACAGGGCAGATCTAAGTTTCAAATAGATACGTGCATACATGTATACATACAGCATATAAACTTTAGTGTGGGAAATGGGATAAAAATAGGTTAATTAGAAAAAGAAACATTTCCACCTGTTAAAAAAGTACTTATTCATATCTATTTTGAGTTGGAAGATGGTGAGTTTAAAACAATATAACATTTAGATCCCATGGAATCAAGTGAAGCAAAATTTATTCTTTGCAACAATTTAAGCTCACAATGAAATTTTTAGTTGTCTACTTAAATATGTTTAGAGGAGTACCTGGGCAAACATGTTTGAAGTTGGTAATAATACTGGCAAGAGATGGAGGTAACTTGGGCCAGATGTTGAAATGAAGTAGAATTTCTGGATATTTTAAAGCTTCCTGTCATTATCCAAATTTTTGAAGACATTAAAAAAAGTAAAAATGGTTGCTTTTTAATCTTGAAAATATTGCTAGTGAAGGAATTCTTAGGTTTCTCATCAGGAAAATATGATGTTTACCACTCACAGTACATTACAGAAATTATAAAAAAAAATAGAACCTCATCCTGTGCTGTGTAACCCTTGGTAGACGACCCATAATTGTGATATCTCAATGCCATTGGGACCTCCAACAGTGCTTAAAGCACAATAGGAAGTTGTCTGTGGAGGTTTGGCAGAACTTTCATCTGTGATTGTGAACATGTTCTCAACATCTTTGGGACTGCCTGGATTCTATCTGGGACTCTTTGTAAATTACAATTTAGTGCTCAGCCTTGTATGGTATATATTTTTCAAAGACTCAATTTCTCCCCAGAAAATTGGAGATGACACACATATCAGATCGTTTTTTCCAATTCAGCTCTGGATTTCTATGGATAGACGGCAGTCTAAATGATTTGAGATTGGGTTGTCATTCAATTTTTTCAAGTTGAGTGCTTGTAAGTCTGAGCTCCTTCTCACTAAAGCCTCTGAGGAAAGATTAGAACAATTCCTTTCCCATGATTTCTGTTGATCTTATATTTCCCTGTGGAATTTGTAGTCTTGGAAGAAAGATATCTTTAGGTGGTGAAACTCAAATTTATTTATCTTGGCGTAACTGAACTGAGATTTTTTTTTTTTAACCACTGCCCTTATGTGACACTTCCCTGGAAGGAGTGTGTAGTTTCAATGCATCTGTGATTCTATTTTCTTGTTTCAGGATTCTAGAGATTCTTTTATGTTGTTATAGAAAGTCTTTGGACTTTTTGTAGTCATGATTTATAGCCATTGCTAGATTTCCTTTAATATTCATATTTTTACCAAGGCAGACCTTTCTCTTTGAATGAACAGAAACTCTTGGCACAAATTTCACCACATTCCTACTATTAGCACTTTCTTTTAAAAATATAGAGCCAAATAACATTTATAATGGTTGAATCTTTTTTTATTTATAAAGCCTATAAAACTACATATAAAATAGAAACTTTCATGCATCTTTGCCTAAAGCAATTTGTCAGGGTGGAATGAATCAAATTGGATATTTTACCCTTGGGGATGAGACATTTATTGACATTTGGTATGTAGGTAGTGTTAAAGTCACTCAGGTATGATAGTTCAGTCCCTGCCATGTGCAAATAAAACCTGAGATTAGACATGGAGCTTTGACTAGAGATTTTTGGACCCTACATTTTTGCATATTCATACTTTGTCTTAGACAAGTGATGTGGTTTTTCTCAACGTACAACATTTCTGGTAAGATCAAAATCTACTGATTTTTGGGATAAGATAGTCTTAAGAATTTGCATTTCAGTTTGTTCTGGGAACATTTTATTTTCACTTATCTTTATTTCCTTTTTAACTATCTTCAAATAGTTTGCTCGTTTATTCATAAATATAGTATAAACTATATATATATCATAAACCATATATATGACAAAAACAATATACACATCATCTATGCATAAGTTATATATATAGTGTATACATATTATTCAATATATGTTTCCTCATGTAAATTAGATATTATGTTCACTATAAACCTATAAGTCTCAGAAAAACTTAAGTTAATGGATAGTTTTAAAAAACTTATTGGCTGCAATTCTTGAGAATTCAAGAATACTCTGTGCAAAATGTTAGCGTTGTACAAGAATACATTCTGTGGTGTTTGTGTTTAATGGGGCTGAGGTGTATTCATCTTCACAATCATGTGGTGATTGAGTTCTCTGGTCAAGGTGTCTATTTTTAGTTTGATACCATAGTTTTTCATAAGAAATATTATAAATATTTAAATGTGTTTTTATTTTTTAATCTTTTTAAAGAATATTTGGCTAGGATAATTTCTAGGCAAGTTTTCATCACTCGTTGCCTTTCAGCTATGTGGCAATTTCCTATAGAAATCATATAGTTAAGGAATATCTTTAAGTCAGATCAGTATAGAATTTTGGTTGCATTCGTGCACAATATAGTCCACAGTGTTATATAGATTCTGCCAACTTGCTTATTTTTTCACTCATCCCCTATATAATCAACATTTATTGAGTGTCAATGATTTGCTAGGAACTTTGGTAGGAACTAGAAATCTGGATATAAGTTGCATTTTCTATAACTAATAAACTTGGTTTAGAGAAAATATTGTCATATACTCTGATTACCATATTTACTACCATATTTTTTTAAACATAGTATTAGGTAGAAGATATAAACCATGCCTTGGTGTGCATAATAACTCATCAGTTCTTTAAAACAAAATTATTAGTGGTAGTCTTTGGAGACTATTTATTTCAATTTGTTTTGAAACTGAGAAGGCCTTGAAATTGGTTTGTAAGCATTATCAGAAAATGAGTATCTTTGTAATCATTTTGTTCAAAAATTTCTCATGATTATATATGTAATTCACCAGATTTGGATCTGAATGGCTCTTGCTATTCTAAAAATCAAATTTACCCAGAAAAGGAAAAATGATTTGCTTCAGTTAAGATGATTAAGAGATAACTTAGAAAAGAATCTTCCAAAATATCTTAAGCAATGTGCCAAATAAAATCTCAACACCATTTCTAATGATACAATCTAAGATAAATGAGCCTCCGGACATTCATATACACACATACATGCACTCATATCTCTGCAAGTATAGTTCACCAAGATCTGAGTCCCACTAGCACTGCCAAATCTAAGCATCATAAAGCTAGAGGTACCTTCAGGAATACTTTCAATGGATTGTCATTGCAAGGGAAGATTTCACTTTCACAATTATTTTGGAAAGACTGAGGAACATGCTGAAATCTGTACTTATTTATCTATGCAATCATAACTCACTATATAAACCAATATTTGACTCTGCCAGAACATGTTTCCACTTAGGAGGATGTTGAGTCATTTGATTAATTGATGGATAGGTACCTTTAACCTCATATAGGGCAGAAAGCTGACAGCTGCCCTATCCCTGGGATTATATTGTCTATTCTTCCCATATTTTATGTAAAACCAAGTTTTCAAAATGTTATACATACTTAATTTTTTTCAGTTTCTTTTTTGATGCATCACAATTGATTTGAGTACTTTTTGCTACATAGTCATTATTATCAAACATTGTGCTTTGCAGTTTAATAGTTATTTTTATAGCATTTTATGTTTGAGTGATATTAACAGCCAATCACAGTTAATTTGGTCTTAATGAATTTGAAAATTTAGCAATTTAGAATTCACAGATAGAACAAATGTAAATCATCCAAGGTGACATATTTTGTGGAGATGATATTTGTTGGGAACTATATGTTTTGACTTGTTTAGAAAATGTTCAGCCCTAGGTGTTTATGGTAACACTTAATATTACTAATGTGTGGCTTCTTTTTATTCTCAGTAATGGTATAATCACAAAAGCATGTACTGAGACAGTTGTTAGCCAGCCTTAAACAGTCGTAACATACAGTGACTAATGGAACTTAATGAAATGCATATGGCGGTGAATCAAAGTCACAGGTCATGTGTTTCTTTCTCTGTGAACACTTGTTTGAGGGATTTCTTGCTGCCCTTTAGTGTCTGTGTTCTTTCCTATGCACTTCAAATACCTTGTGTAATTATTGGTTTGAATGTCATCTCCACCAGCCTTGTTCTCAGAGGCAGGTGCTATGTTTTTTTTAATAATTGTATTTCTAGCACTTAGTGCCTATACATAATCTGGACTACATCAGATATTCAATACATATTTGTTGAATAGATGAATAGGTAGCTAAAATGCATTTCATGTCCTTTGAGTTAAGAATGCCTTTGCCAAAAGTTGAAAATGTGAATTCAGAACAATAGAAGAGGCCTAGAAAAAAACAAGAACAATTAGAGATCTGCTCAATTACTTTTCAAATTTGCAGATGCAATCTTTCACAAATATAGAATCCAACTAAAATTATGGAAAAATAGTTTCTTCCCAGTGAGGGCATATATTATCAGAGATGTCTGGTTAGGTACAGGCAGGCACGTGCACCTGGCTTGTAGACATTTACATATCCTCAATCAAATGGTTTTGTGTCTATCTCCTGAGGATACTTGTCAACAATAAGCTAAAAAAAACCCCCAATTTTTAAAGTTGCAAAAATATTTGCTTATTATTTACAAGGCAGAAGAATATTCCAGGTACATCAGTCCACTTCTTCATTCTCTATATGACTAGAGTCATTTTCTAAATTTTATAGAAATTATGTGCTTTTGAGCACAAGTGTAGGATTGGCAGACACTGAACACTGCTAGAGGAGGAAGGAATGGAGGAGGGAGCAGGGCATGTAGCAACATACTGGGTACCTGGTCTGCTATCAGGGGGAGAAAGGGCCAGTTAGAAGCCCAAACTTTATCTGCATGCAACTTACTTACGTGGTAAGTTCTCACTTGTACCCCACAACTCTAAAATAAAATAAAATACAAAAGAAAAAGAAAAAAAAACAAAACTAAAAAAATAGAAAATACATACTTTCAGATAGACTCCAATCTCTTTTATACAGAAATTCTAGTGCTGTCACTGAGAAGCCACAATGCACAAAAATAAAGTACCTCTCTGGGATTTCTCTATCTCTCTTGAAAAGGTGATTTGTCTGATATAATCATTGTGATGCGTTGTTGCTCTAAATTAGGAGGAAAAAGTCTCCATTTTCGTTTGTACTCTGAAACAGTGCTTCTCAAACTTTATTGTTCCTTCAGATCACCCAGGGTTTTTGTTAAAATGCAGATTCTGACTCAGTAGGTCTGGAGTTGGGTCTGAAATTCTGCATTTCTAACAAGCCCCAGGTGATATTCAGGCTGCAGATAGAGGGATCACATATTTTGAGTAGTAAGATGCTAAAGCTACTTAAGGTATTTGTGAAGCAGCAGGTATAGCAGACAGGCAAAGAATGATACTAATGATACTAATGTGAAACGTGGTTTGCTAAGATCCCAGGATGATTCCCTGGCAAAATGGCTTGAGGCCTCAGTTCTCATGACTTTCCCCTGTTTCTTTACTATTTTCTTACATTACAAGCTGCCTGCTCATGAAATCATTTTTAGTAGCAGAATTTGCACTCTTAAATTCAATCTGCTCTATTGAGAAATAATAAGCACCATCATGTCAGGTCACAACTTTAGACATTTGGGACATTTTTAATCTAACAACCCAGTAAGTGTCTATTATAAATAACTACAGATAAATGAGCTCCTTTGATTTTAAACTGCATGTTTTCCTTATTGACATGGCAGTGGTTTACTTAAGTGCTCGAGCTCAGAGTTATGGGAAATTGTTGAATTGCTTTTTTTTTGTAGTTCATGAATTGAGCTTATTTCCTTTGCTATTATAAAAATACAACTTTCTTTTTAAAGTTTTTTTTAAAGGTATGGGGTATAATTCAGGGTAAGGAATACAAATGGTCATTGTACAGGTAAAGTTTGGGCCTCTCTTCACCTGGTTTGAGATCAGTTACCCTTATCGATGAAATGTGCCCCCACCCCCTAGCAGTTTCTCACTACTGCCAATCCCTTTCTTATGGTATTATGATAATTGTTCAGGGTCTGCTTTTGAGGGAGAACATGGGGTACTCAGTTCTCTGTTTCTGTGATAGATCACTGAGTATTATAGACTCTAAATCTACCCAAGTTACTGCAAAGTTCATAATTTCACCCTTTTAAGTGTTATTATAAGTATTTGGTCTGAATTATGACCAAAGTTTTATCTTGTAACACTGGAAGTCCTTTCTCATTGAAAACAAGCTTGCATTCTAGAATTCTACTGAAACAGGGACAATACAAAATGTACTTTGGGCCAAGAATTTTAAAGATGTCAGATGGCAGTGAAGATCCCTGTAGCTCAGTGGACATAAATATATGTTGGTAGATTAGTGTTCTCCTTTGCTTCCAGAAGATCCCTTTTTTTGGGGGTCTGAGTTAATTTGGGGTTAGAGTTGTTTTATTTAGCTATGAAGAGATGTGATTTGTGAAAACTAGATATTTGGCAAGGTAGAGGAAAGAGTATTTGTGGAGCAGCAGGTATAGCAGACAGGCAAAGAATGATACTAATGATACTAATGTGAAATGTGGTTTGCTAAGATCCCAGGATGATTCCCTGGCAAAATGACTTGAGGTCTCAGTTATTAGTTGTGCAGCATGGTACAGTCACACATGTGGTGGGAAGTAGGTAAAGAAAGAATGAGAAAAGTATTTTCTTCCAAGGTAAGGTCCAGGCAGAAGTGTGCAACTGGATTGTGACAATTTATCTATCCTTTACCAAACATAATTTGTTTCTGATACAGGTTGTCTGAGAATGAGAAGTGTGATCATATTGATAAGTTTAGGGCATTTTTTGAATTTAAGTAGTCTTAAAAGTTATTTTGCTGTAAATATAAATCTCTTTCAAGTGTGAGAATTTTTTTTTTTTTTTGAGTTGGAGTCTCATTCTGTTGCCCAGGCTGAAGTACAGTGGCATGCTCACGACCACTGCAGCTCTGACCTTTTGGGCTCAGGCAATCCTCCTGCCTCAGCCTTCTAAGTAGCTGAAACTATAGGCCTGTGCCATCACACCTGGCTAATTTTTTTATTTATTGTAGAGACGAGGTCTTGCTGAGTTGCCCAGGCTGGTCTTGAACCCTGGACTCAGGTGATCTTCTCACCTCAGCCTCCCAGAATGCTGGGATTACAGGCATGAGCCACTGTGCCTGACTAAGTGTGAGAATGTTTGAGAACTTCATCGAATCCTTAGGTGTCAGACTACTTAGTAGTAACGGTAGTAGTAGTCACATCTTTTCTGGAGCATCTTTCTGGGAGATACCTGATAAGTATTCATGAATCAAAAAGACAAGTGGATGAATGCTCTCTAATTCATGTTTATCAAGAACAATAATTACTACATTTTACATATCCATTTTGGGATAATGTATGCATGCATAAAAATAAACACCGTTCCAGTTCAATGAATTCTTGTCAGAAGAATGATTTTTGAGACTGTAAGCCAAGATTTTGTCTATTATTAACCAAACTAGTTCATTAAGTATCAGGGAAAAAGGAATTGAAGGTACATATTGTGAAGAGACGATTTCATTACAATGTGTAGTTTTTCACAGTTGTTCAATGGGATCAGAAAAAGAGCTTTGTATTATACCTGTAAGTATCTGTTAGAGAGGTATTAAAAAAACTTATATTTGCAAAAGTTTCTGTTAAGAACTGAAGTGATTGAAATTTGAATATTTTCTGTGTGTGGCACCGTTAACATCATTTCATCTTTGGTAAAGTGATAAACTGTGAGAATAAGCTTTTTATTTTCCTATAATGATCTTCAAACTGAGTCACATCTCTAACTAGAACTTCACATGCACATCAAACTTTCTCTTTGAAACAGTTACTGAGGATTTTTGCCCTATTCTTGGGAATGTTTAATGTAGCTAGACTCTCTTCCAAAATTTACCAGTTTTCACATGGTAGAATAGAAAAAAATGCAATAGCATGGAATAATAAAACTAACCTACATCTTAAATAGTGATTTATCAATGAAAAATATTTTCTTTTGTCCTTTACACTGGGGGAAACATTATACTAGGGAAGTAAACCTATTTTTCCTTACCTAAAGTGAGGTATTGCTATTTGTTTAGTATGATATAATTGCTCTTAACCACTTAACCACCCCTTGCCCCTGCCAAGCATGAGTTGGTACATGTAGCTCCCTTAGCTCCCTGTTTCACACAGTATTTCTTTAGGTTTATTTTCTAAAATGCCTCTCATGTTTCTCTTTTGTTTTAATATTTAAGCACATGCAGTATATCTAAATGACTCTGTTATATTTCTTCAGAAGTTCTTCAGGGTTATAAATCTCTAGATAACTTAGACCAGAACTCTAATTCATGTAGCAGGACACCTTATTTTTATAATCTAAGTGATACCCTCAGACATGCTCATGGATAACAAGTTGATGATTGCTATCAGCATCGCTGGCTCTTCAACTGACCTCCTGAGTGGTCTGGTTTACTGGTATCTGACTGATTCCCCATTCCTACTCCTATGTTTCCTGCTCTGAATCCCCTATACATATGAGGATGTTGGCAGAAGAAGGCATAGCAGATGGGGCAAGTTGTCAGTACAATTGTAAATGGAGATAATCCAAGTGGAGGAGGGGTAGAGGTGGGTGAGTGGCAATTAAACAGTATTACATCCTTCTTAATGTATAGAAGGCAGATGGGAAGCATGGATCTGAGATACACAGAACACTTTCGTTGGTTTCTTAAGCCCCCCAAACCGATTTGACAGAAAATGACTTCTTGTGTTGGCAGAAAACTGCCTTCTAAGCACAAGCTTTGCAAAACTGTTCATCAGGCCTGGTAGAGTTCACCGAGTGAAAAGAGGGACAACATAGTGACAGAAAGCGTTGGACCATAAAGACTGGGCTGAAAAATCCTTTGACAGACTTGCTGCTAGTGATGTTGCAAAAGTAGACAAGACATTAGAAGCTGAAGTCAGAGAAGTGTATTTTATTTTATTGTGATAAGAGCAATTAACGTGAGATCTACCCTCTTAACAAATTTTAAGTGTGTGATACAAATTGGAACCCTTGCACACGGTTGGTGGGAATGCAAAATGGTGCAGCTGCTATTGAAAACAGTTTAGAGGTTCCTCAAAAAATTGAAAATAGAACTACCATATGATCCAGCAATCCCACGTCTGGGTATTTATCTGAAATAATTCAAATCAGGGTCTCAAAGAAGTATTGGCAGGCCGGGTGCCGTCACACATGTAGTAGAAAGTGGATTAAGAAAGACTGAGAAAAATATTTTCTTCTCCACGAGGGTGTATATTCTCAGGACTGTGTGGTTAGGTCAAGTGTGGTTCCAGCTGGGTGTCATGCTGAGAGGGAAGGGACTGAGTTGGCGGATGAAGGGATTTGACAGGAAAGAGGCCAGTGATGAGAAAAGAAATGTCAGTTCAAGGAATGCAGTAAAAATGATACATCAAGCTTGGATAGAAGCAGAGCAAGTTCAAACTAGTCCTAGACTGATATTTACGGCTAAAAGTCCTACGTGGGAGAACAGGTGCTGGGAAAAGTATAGGGATACAGGGAAAAAATAATGGAAGCATCGAGTACATGGAGACATCCTGGAAGATAAGGTAGAGAATAATGAACAAGGATCTAGCCCACATGCAATGAGATTGGTGGAAATGAAGTGGGGGAAATGGGCCCTAGTTCACTGGGTACTTCTGGAAGTTGCCTTGTATCTCCCAGGATCACAAAATTGTTCCCTTTCCTAAGAGGAGACATTGATTCTCATATATTCTCTTCTGAAAGAGTGAACTCATTCTCATTGTAGGTAGCTTACAGAGAAGAGTTTAGCCACTGTAATAATTGTTTATACTAAACAGTCCTCTGTCTAGGGGGAGCAGGTAGGAGCAGTTAAACGGTATAGAACAGATACTTCTCATTAAAGCAGTTCAATAGACCCCCTAGCATGCCAGAGGACATGCTATATCCAGTGTGCTGAAAGGGAACTTCCGAATGGGCCTGCTTAATTGATCAGCATGCCTAAGTGCATTTTTAGGAATTGCCTTTTGTTTACTTTGGCATTCCAGGTACAGCCTGTTTCTTTCAGTTGTCTCCCTTAGCTTCTTATTCTTAATCTTCAACAGATACATTCTTTGCTGATTGCCCTTATTAAACCCTCAAACTTGTGCACACATACTTGTCAGGAGCTTTATTTTTGTGTCTCTGCTCATTTCTGTTGCAAAGTTATTTCCCATGTGTTTAAACTTTTAAATCTGAGAATTATTAAATTTATCAGAATTTTGGAGATTTAATGTTTATGTATCAAAGATATCTTAGTTGTGCTATATAAATATATCTAGCAATATTATTGTGATTGCATACAATGTGTAGGTGTCAAAGACTATAGAAAATAACAATATAGATCAGGCGCTGTCACTCATGTCTGTAATCCCAGCACTTTGGGAGGGAGAGGCCTGAGGACTGCCTGAGCTCAGGGGTTCAAGACCAGCCTAAGCAACATGGCGGGATCTCATCTCTGCGGTAAAAAAAAAAAAAAAAAAATTGCCAGTTGTGGTGGCAAATGCCTGTGGTTCCAGCTACTTGGAAGGCTGAGGCAGAAAGCTCACCTGAGCTTAGCAGGTAGAAGCTGCCGGTGGCCCTCAGCATGCCACTGCACTCCAGCCAGAGTGACAGAAGGAGAACCCGACTCAAAGAAAAAAAAAAGAAAAGAACAATATACTTATTTAATTCAGGGAAAAGGTTTTTTCAAAATGTGAATTATTTGCAAACCAAAGAAGGGCAGAGTATAATTTGATGGAAGAAAACTTGAATACAATCACCCCGAAGGTCAGAAAGAGAAATTATGAAGGCTGATTTCAATGGACCATGCATGTTCAGCAATGCTGAAAAGATAAGCAAAGTTTGTACATTAGATATTGTAAAGTTTCCATAAATTCAAATGTTTGAAAGGACTCACTAGACTCAACAGAGCATACTCATGTAAGGTTCTTATTTACAGATACAGTGTATAATAAGGGAAAGAGTGTAGGCAAGCATTGAGAGTTTGATAGACATACAAGTGCAAGCTTTGCAGGGTCCTTATTTGCTCAAGGAAATACTTTGTCTCTGAATTAATCTACCAAGTTTGTGTGAGAAATCAGGGCAGAAGTTCCCACAGGGGTGCTTATCCCCTTCTGGATATGTAGTCAAGCCAGGCTAACAAGTTATACTAGGTGAAAACCATCAGTAAACAATTGGATCCTGGAGGGTCTCCAGGGGAGTTTTGGATGTTCAGCTGTACATCATGAATCCCACTACATTCATCTTGGCCAAAGGTCAAACCTGACATACAGACTCCCCTGAGATAAAGGCAGACTTTTCTCAGTTTAACTGTAAATTAACTCTGTTCTATACAGTTACTTATTTTATTTACACACCCCAGAAAGAGACATTTGAATATATATTTAATGCAATTAGTGCTAAATTCTTTCAGGGAAGAAAAGACGAATATCCACAAAATTCAACAGCTAGAAACTGAGCCAGAACAAGAAACGGGGCTTTCTATATTTAATTTTAGTATTATTTGTCAGATATACTGTCATAGTCTGATTTGTGTTGCTATAACAGAATACCACAGATTCGGTAATTTATAAAGAAAAGGAATTTATTTCTCACAATTCTAGAGGCTAGAAGTTTAATATCAAGGGGACTTTCTTGCTGTGTCATCTCATGTTAGAAGGCAAAAGGGCAGGTGGACCAACTTCTCTTTTAATGGGAGTGAGCCTACTGTCTTGATAACTAATCCACTTCTGAGATAATGGCATTAATCCATTCATGAGAGCAGAGCTCTCGAGATCTAATCACTATTTAAAGGCCCACCTCTCAACATTGTTGCATTGGGAATTGTTTCCAACCCATGAACTTTGGGGGACACCTTCAAACCACAGCATTCTTCCCTTGGCTCAAAAAATTCATATCCTTTCCACATGTGAAATATATTCATTTCATTCTAATAGCTCCAAAGTCTTAACTCATTCCAGCACCAGCTCAAAATATCAATGTCCAGATTCTCATCTGAGTCAGATATGGGTGAGACTTAAGCACAGTGTATTGTATCCCAAGACAAATTTCTCTCCAGCTATGTACCCGTGAAATTAACAAGTTATGTGTTTCCAAAATACAATAGTAAGCTGTCTTAAGATAGACATTTTCATTCCAATAGGGGAAATAGACAAGAAAAAAAGGTAACTGGTCCCAAGTAAATACAAAACTAGACAGAGAAACAACATTAAGACTTGAAGTCGGAGAATAGTCTCCTTTGACTCCATGTCTTGCATCCTGGGCACACTGGGGGTGGGGGTTGGGCCCCTAAGGCCTTGGGTAGTCCCACCCTATGGCTTTGTTAGGCTCAGTCTATTCAGCAGCTTTCATGGGTTGAAATCTCATGCCTGAAGCATTCCCAGACTGGAGTTACAGACTGGTATTGTAAATCTGTACTACTGGGTTCTCTGGGGTGGTCTTGTTCCCTCAGCTCCACTAGATATTGCCCTATTAGGGACTCTCTGCAGCAGCTCTACCCCTGGGACAAATCTGTGCTGAGTCCCCAGCCTGTTACCACATCATATCTAGATGGAGGCCACCATGGCCCCACAGCTTGTGTACTCTTCACTTTGGCAGAGCCAGCACATGTGTATATTACCAAGACCCACAGTTTGCAGTCTCTGGAGCTGTGGCATGAGCCACACTTGCACCCACTTGAATCACAGCTGGGGCATCTGAGGAGCACTGCACTGGAAGATGGGAAGCAAAGTTTGGGGCAGACTTGGGTATTGAATGCTGAGGTTCCAGCTGGTTCCTCTCTGGATATCTTGCCCTCAAGTTCTTGCTCAGGGTCTGTGATGGGAAGGCCGCCTCAAATGTCTCTGAAATTCCTTTACAGTCCTTCTCCTACTGTCTTGATAAATAGCATTTGGCTTCCTCTATACATATTAATCTTCTTAGCAAAGTGTCCCTTGGCCATCCTTTGGTTTGCTCTCCTAAACATGCTTTTTTATTCTCTACGTGGCCAGACTGTGAATTTTGCCAAATCTTTCCATTTTGCTTTTTTTAAAAAAATTATAATTTCCATCTTCAAATAATTTTTCTTTGCCTGAATCTTACTATACTCGGTTAAAAGTAGCCATGCAACTCCTTCAATATTTTACTTAGAAATTTTTTTTGCCAGATAGCTCTAAAATTAGCTCTAAATTTTATGGCTCTAAAATTCCACCTTTCATAGAGCCCTTGGGCATGGAAATAATTTAGCCAGTTTTGGGGGGGCGTTATAACAAGGATGGTCTTTACTCTAGTTTCCAGTTCCTTCTCTTTTCCATCCCAGACCTCATCAGAATCAACTTTACTGCCCATATTTCTACCAACACTCTGATCATAACCACTTAAATAATACCTGAGATTTAGGATTTCCTTACAGCTCTTGTCTTTTGAGCGTTCTCCAGTATCACCCTTAATACTCCATTCGTGCTAACATGGTCTTTTTCTAGCCTACTCCTCCAAGCTCTTCTAAACTCTACCCATTGCCCAGTTCCAGAGCTACTCCACAGTTTCAAGTTTTTGTTAGCAACAGCCACACTTTTCGGTACCAATTTTCTTTTGTCAATTTTGTGTTGCTATAACAGAATACTACAGGCTGGGTAATTTATAAAGAAAAGAAATTACTTTCTTGCAGTTCTGGAGGCTCAGAAGTCCAAGGTCAAGGGGCCTATATCTTGTGAGGGTTTGGTTGCTGCGTTCCATGGCAGAAGGCAGAAGAGTAAGAGTGTACACCCAAGAGACAGAGAGGGACCAAACTCAATTTTATCAGACACTCATACCTAAGATATCTAACCAACTCCCACAATAAAGATATTAAAGCATTCATGATGGCTACTCATGATCTCACTTCATAAAGATCTCACCCCTCAGCTATGTTGTACTGGGAATTAAGTTTCTAACATAAATTTACGAGAACATGCTCAAACCATAGCACATGCCCATGCTGCAAAAACCAGAAAGAAACCTTCAACTGCTACTATTCTCAAGTGGCATAAAAAGTCATTGATAGAACAAAACATATGCCACTTAAAAAAATGTATAGTATCATATTAATATTAGCAAAATTGTATTATTTTATTAGTAAAATTTATCATGACATTACATTGACACTTTTGGAGGTAGTAATTCTTTTTCTCAATAAATAATGATAAAAAATCTCTGATTTTTATTTTCTAAAACAATTTTAGCTCTATCAAAATGGTATGTATTTCAAAAGAAACTTAACAGAATTAATAGAGTACTAAAATGATATTTTGCATCATGCATTATAATAAAGCAAACATCTCTATTCTTGATGCATTTTGTATCTATATATGCATAAATCTATATAATCTATTCTGTTCTCTCTCTTTCTATCTCTCTATATTTATTTTTACATGCCTGATTTGAGCATGGAGTTGTTTGAGAATTTTAGTTTGCTTTAGAACTTCAGATAAAATCAACTCAGATTTTGCACTATGAGAAATAAGACCTCACACAAATCTGTGACATATTTGGTTAATTTCTGAAAGACAAAATAGTTTACTTTTAGTAAGAAGAGGTTTGTTATTGAGATATAACCTTGAAAACAAGGAGGAAGAACATAATAAACTGCCCAGAATAGTTATCATCAACATGTGTTATTTGAGATAATCACATCAGCATTTACTTCTGATTATGTTGTTTTTCCATCTCCTGCTCAGCTTTTTCTGGACACACAAATAAATGATCAATTTAGAATCACATTACATTCAAAATGGACAAGATTGTGAGATCATGCTTGGACCTGTAGTCCAGTTTAGAGAATTCAAACTTCCACTGGAAGCCTACTGAAAATATAATCAACATTTCTACAAAGGCATAGTTTTCTTGGACTGACCTGGAGAGCAAATTGATAACTCAGAGAAAAAACTCGTGGTAAGAGGAGATGAGGGGACAAAACAATTGTCTGAAATCTGTAGCTCAAATACCTGACAGCTCCAAAATGGTTGAGTGCATTTTCACAATTCCAGTGAGGCCAGATTTTTAGTTAAGTGATAATTCTAGAACTGTCCATCCTCGAGATAATGATGCATGAGTCAGCTCTTCTTCTGCTAAGGGGCCTGGTCATATGTATACTTGCATCTTGGCCTAAAAAAATAGAGACCTCATCATCTGCATCTGTGTGCTGGTAAAGTTTGCCATTCTAGGGGATGAAATAAAACCTCAGGGCCTGTTAATGGATTCAAGCTACTCTAATGATGTTATCAGCTTTAATGTTATTTGCTGTTGCTTATGATTTCTTTTCTAATTGTATTACCTGAAAGAAAATCACTGCTAAGATTATTTTGCCTAATGATCCCAGGTCTTTGCTGTGCTTTTCTATTGGAATCAGTCTTATATTTCTCTTTTGTTGTAGCCTTGTGATATGAATTAAATTCATAGATTCATGAATTTTCATACATCAGACAGGAGAGATTCTGAACTGGCAGACTACACAGAATAGTTTCTTTGGGGGGGAGGCGGTGTTTAAAAATTGTTTTGTTTAGTTGCCAAGATTTAAACTTTGAAAGACTTAAGGATATGCTTAAGAATATGCTTTTCTGAGTCCTCCTGAAAACTCAAACGTCCTGGCAGCATTGGGCTTCAACTCCTGCATGGCCATGGTCAGCCATTGTTGGACAACTATTGTCTCCTATAGACTGGACAGTTGTATTCCACTTTATCTTATATCCTTCCTAATCTACGTTACTGTGCATTGGCATATTCTTGGATGCTGTGGGTCCCAGTGTAGATAATCAGAAGCAGCTCAGGTATTATCTATTTCTTCACATGGAGATCACCGAAAAATTTCAGAGATCTCTAAGCATTCACATTGGGTTTACATTCTTTCCATTTTCTTTTTTTTTTTTTTTTTAGTTTGAGTCACACACAGTAACCCACACTGGAGTGCAGTGGCCGCACCCGGCCACCGCAGCCTCGACCTGCTGGGCTCCAGCGATCCTTCTGCCTCAGCCTTCCAAGTAGCCGGAACTACAGGCGCGCGCTACTACGCCCGGCTAATTTTTTGTTTATTGTAGAGATGAGGTCTCGTCAAGTTGCCCAGGCGGGTCTCTAACCCGCGGGCTCAGGCAATCCACTCACCTCAGCC
>CAUYQG010090968.1:0-54536 GCA_963574415.1 Tarsius wallacei | reverse complement strand
ACCCAATCCCACCTATGGAGTCCTGCATTGATTTTAGGAAGGACTTGGGCCACTTCAACTGGGAAGAAGGAAATCTCTGTCAAGTGGGTATCGGGCCCTTGGGCATGAGAATACTGTCCTGGCTTCCAGTTCCATGGGTGGCCTGGATGGTGCTACCCTGAGAGGCATCTTCCTCCTCCTCCTTCTCACAGGAAGGCTGGCCAGCAGGAATATCTGTCCTGGGGTGTATGTTGAAAGGCAGGCGTGCTCCTCTCTGGGCTCTGCACTCCTGCATGCCAAGGACTAGAAACCTCTTTCAGCGTGGCTTGGGTCCACATCAGTCGTCATAGTGTAAGCACAACAAAGAGAGACTTCCGCACACCCAGGAGGCGTGTCCAGGGTGCGGAGGGGTCTGAAAACCCCACTGTGAGAAGACTCAGGCAAAATGGGGCATCTGCCTTTAAGGATTTGAGGGGGTGGCCCATGGAAGACACTAGGTTTATCAGATAAAGAGCTAAAACCCGTGGTGGAAAACAAAGGAGATGGAGTTCAGGTCTACACAAGGAAGGAGCTTTCTAGCACTGGATCTATCCAAGGTAGCCTAGGGGACCCGAGTGACCTGAGAACCTGGAAGTGGACGAGCAGATATGGAAAGACCAGCTGTGAGGGCTGCTGTGATGGTCAGACCAGACTGATCCAAAACAACTGACTTGAGCCATTAGGAAGAAGAGTCACAGAGTCAGTGAGCAGAGCAGAGATGGACATTTCTAGGCCTTGTATATACCCACAGGATGGTTCCTAAAAACCAGCGAGGCCTCTCTCTCCCCAGCAGCACACCCCTTGCTACCCAGCCATAGCATTCCCAGCATCCAATGTGAACAAATGCAGCACCAATGCCACGGTCAGGGTTTCTGAGAAAGGACCAGAACTGCACGTTATGTCTGGGACTCAGTGGTCCCAGATGCATGTGCCTCACTTCACCAAACACGGAAGTTGTCCCTGAGTCCAGTTTGACCATAGTCCCACCTGTCCCCAAAGGCCCCTGGCCCCTCCAAAGGCAAGATGGGTCACCTTCCTGATGAACCCCGGGCCTCACCCTTCCATTATCAGTTCCCCTTACTTCAACCCTAGACCCACAATCTTGTCCACGTCACACAGGTGAGCAAGAAGCAAGCTTCAGTGCCAGCTCCTGAGTTGAACAAAAACACTGTTCTCTCCTTCCCACTTCACCAAGAACTGGTGAAGACAAAAGGTTCTCTTATGAGTGCACTTGTAGTTCTGGCTACTTGGAAGGCTGAAGATTTTGAAGGATCGCCTGAGCTCAGCAGGTCAAGACTATAGCAGCCACGATTGTGCCACTGCACTCCAACCTGGGCAGCAGAACGAGACTCCAACTCAAAAAACAAAATGAAAAAAGTCATCTTAGTCCCTGAAGAGAAAATGGTAAGATGCTATGGGTTTTGTTACTATCACAGGTCACTTAAGGCAAAGGTTAGGCCAGCATTGAAAGTTTTAGCCTTTGCCATGTGGAAAGCTGTGATCCACTGAAAAGTCTGCAATGTACATTGATAAAATATGGTTTCAAATGTGCATCCATTGCTCCCTTTGAACTCAATAAAAGAAGGAAACACCATGATTCTAAGAAGACAGAGTCGGGGGGGCTTTTCAATGGCACATAGAGGAGATATTAGAGCCAACTAGGATGCCATATTGGATACATTATTCCCAGAGACCTGATAAAGAATTAGGGCAGTGAGCTCTTCTTTGGCGTTTGATGTTGCCATTTCCCAAGGAATGTTAGGCCTGTTGAATCTGCAGCTTGGATGCCATGCCCAGTAGACCCATTGGCTGACCCTCCCATCCCCACACCCCTGCTAAGAGTTTTCAGGGAGAGCAGTAAAGATTTATTAGACATTTTTATTATTTGCACGAATCACTGTCACAGAACTCATTTATTCACACCATGTATTTTCAGCAACTTTGTGTGAGTATCTCAGAGTTTATCTAGCAGCAGAACCCAAAAAGTAAGAATAATTGGCAGCCAGATATATGCTTTTGTTTCTGGAAGCCATGCTTACTTGCACAGTTTCTGTCTTCCTGCATGTTGCATGGCACTGCTGACTGAGAACCTCTTTCTGTGGCATCATCTGCCCAAGGTGGAAATGCCAGTGACCATACCCCGGGCAAGAATAGGCACAAGTGGACCATGGGCAGGACTGGCAGTCCCAAGACCCTGAGTCTACATTGGGAGCCTTGAGAGAATCTCCTTGAACTTCCCTGCCTCTGGAATCTTGCCTCTGCTATTTATTTCACAGAGAATGCGGAAGAAACAATGAGATGATAGATATGAAAGTGCTCAGAAAAGTAGGAAGTGCCTTCACCCTATAATGCTGGGTCTCCATAGGTGGGATTGGGTTTCAGAAATGAGCACTAGACTCAAGGCTGTAAAGAGGATAAAGCTCTGAGACGCACCTAGCTCCACTCCTCATTTTACAGATGAGGAGGGCACCATGGCGTACATACATGGGGTATGTGGCACAGCTGCTCCCAGGGCCAGCAGTGAGGCCAGTCAGGTGTGGGTGGGACACTGGAAGCCCCATCCCATAGTTTAATGCCCACCTGATGGCCTGCTAGCCTTTGCTTCATTTCCTGCATTGATGGGCAGCTTCTTCCACCGTGGAAAGGCTCAGGTGGCCAGGAGGCTTTACAGAAGCACAAAGAAGTGGAAGAGACTCTTGTGGACTTTTCTCCTCCAACTGTTGGTCCCTCTGATGCTCAGGGGCCTGCGGCCCCATCTGCTCAGCTTCTACACAATATACGTCTAGTCAGCACACGTGTTCTCTGTGACACTTCTCCTCTCCCATCTGTTCATCACTGATTCCTTGGTTCACACCTCCCTTGAGTCTCTGTCATCTTGGTTACCCTGCAATCAACATACTCCAATTTTTCCAGAGCCGGCTCCCAGTTTTCCCCTGTGTAGCCACCCTGTCCTTGGCATCTGACAACCTGGACATGCTGTACTCATCTGCGACCTTCCCTCTGAACAGCCACGTCCATGGTACTTTAAATTCATAGTAAGCCTGGGTGTCAGACCTGGATGGGGAGAACGTCACATCTCCCAGCTCAATGTTGGTAGCTTGCAAAAAGCAAAGACCTTGAAACAACCCAGGAAGACAGACCCAGAGCCTCTGGCCTGGCTGGGGTGCTGGCCAGGGGATCCATTCCAGCAAGGACACACCCTGCACTTGCAGAGGACTAAGAGAGGCCCGTTGCCATGGTGACTGACAGCCTCGCCTGCCTGTAGAGAAAAAAGCAATGGGAAGGATCCTGGTGAGAGTCAGAAATTTGCCCACGGCCACTAGCCAACCCTCCAGGGACATTTACTGAGTCAAACACTGCCTGAGCGGTTTTCGTCCTGGTGCAAGGAAAGAAGGGGCATGGCTGGCATGATCCAGCCCACAGGAGGGTCAGAGATCTCAAGGGTACATTTGTGTGCACAGTCTTCCCGGGAAAAGCCTCTTTCTTCAGGCTTCATGGTGACATTGGCTGTCCTGGGGCAGCAGGAGGGTTAGGAGTGAGGGCACGGTGGTCACTCCTCCTCCATGCTCCTGCCCCAGAGCGCCCCAGAGCACTGTACCCACGGCAGCATGCACTCTCACCACAGTGTGTTTTAAGTCTGTTTCCACTGCTGGTTCTCACCACCACCCGGGGGCTGCATCTATACCCCTGATTCCTGTGAGCACCATCCTTGGCACATAGGAGGTGTTCGGGAAGTGTTGCCTGATCAGATGACTGAATCCTGCCATGGACAAAGTCACAGTGTTTGGACTTAAACAGCAGTGAGCAAAGTGGAGGTTGAAGTTCAGCCACAGGTCCTACACGCCTGTCCCATGCCGGCCACTGTGCTAGGCATGCAGCCTCATCTTCAGGGAAGTCACATGCAGTGGGCACAAAGTGGGTGGCATCTCCTGTACCTGTCGGTCAGGGACACAGCAGCCAGAGGTGTCCGTGACAGAGCTGCAAGAGGAACCCAGAAGCTCTTGCCCCAGGGCACCTACTTGGCAGATTACCCAGGGACAGCCTGAGCTTATTTCATGTTTATTTCACTGTTTTAAATTTCCATGTAGTCCAGCCACGCATCTTGGTGTGCAGGTTTATGTGGTGTTTGTTTGTTTGAGTTGGGATCTCATTGTCACCCAGGTTGGAATGCCCTAGCATAATCATGACGATCATGGCTCAAAGCAGCCCCAACCTCCCGGGCTCAGGCGATCCTTCCACCTCAGCCTCCCGAGTAGCTGGAACTACAGGCATATGCTACCACACCCGCTGATTTTTTTTTTTTTTTTTTTGCGGAGACGAAGTTTGCCCAGGCTGGTCTCAAACTCCTGAGCTCAAGCGATTCCCCAAAAGTGTTGGAATGACAGGCGTGAGCCACCACACCTGGCCGTTTATGCATTTTGACAAATACGTAGAGTTGTAGAACTGCAGCAAGGATAGAGAACATTTCCATCATTGGTTTTGTTTGTTTGTTGTTTTTAAGTAATTTCTCATATTTTTCTGGTTCTGTTTTCATGTCCCCTTTTAGTGGAGACATGCAACTGAAGACCAAGTCAGGGTCTTACAACAGCCTCACCAGGTTTACTCCTTCTCTAAGTCCTATTGGACAGTCAAAGCAAGAGAGGAACCACAGGGGAAAAAAATTAAAAGGGCAATAAGACAGGACCTGGCACCCAGTCACCCTGAGAGAAGAGTAGTGTTTTCCTCTGGATTCCCACCTGTGATCAGGACACACCGGCCAGGGACGAATCCTGGGAGGATGAGCTTAGCCACACACCACAGGTGCACCCCGAAAAGCAATGCCTAGTTCCAATCCTATCAAAGAGCACCAACCTCTGTTTGCTAGTCACTCACATCTGCCTCCTACCTTCCACTCAAGCATTCTCTAGAGTATCAGGTAAGCAGAACATCGGTCTCATTGCTTTTATTTATTTCTTTATATCAATATTTTTTATTTTGATATTGTGGGGTACAGTTAAGGGTTAGGTATACAAATATGCTTCATTCAGGCACCTTTGTTGATAAGGGGTGTTTCCCTGCCCCCAGACAGATATTGCTACCGTTAATCCCACCTCCCTTCCCCACCCCCCCCCATAGTTTCCCACCACTGTCAGTCCTTTTCTTATAGTATTACATTGGATGTTCAAGGTCCACTATATGAGTGAGAACATGTGATACTCAGATCGTTGTTTCTGTGAGAGATCACTCAGTATTATAGACTCTAGTTCCATCCAGGTAGCTGCAAAATTCATGATTTTGTTCTTTTTTATGGCTGCGTAGTATTCCATCATGTGTATGTACCACATTTTTTAAATCCAGTCCTCTTTTGATAGACAGCATAGTTGATTCCAGGTTCTTGCTATTGTGAACAATGCTGTGATAAATATATGTGTGCAGGTATCTTTTTTATAGAGTAATTTGAGTTCTTCAGGGTATATTCCCAGTAGGGGGATTGCGGAGTCATATGGCAGGTCGATATTTAGAGCTTTTAGGAATCGCCACACTGTTTTCCACAGTGGTTGTACTAGTTTGCACTCCCACCAACATTGTAGAAGTGTTCCCTTTTCACAACACCCTCTCCAGCAACTGTTATTTTTTGAGTTATTGATAATTGCCATTCTGACTGGAGTTAGGTGGTATCTCAGAGTGGTTTTGATTTGCATCTCCTTGATGATTAGTGAGGTTGAACATTTCTTCATGTGTCTGTTGGCTACTCGGATGTCTTCCTTTGAGAAGTGTCTGTTCATATCTTTTGCTCACTTTATAATGGGGTTGTTTGTTTTTTTATTTTCAGCACATTTGAGTTCCTTGTAGATCCAAGATATTAAACCTTTATCAGACCTGGAGTTGGCAAATACTTTTTCCCAGTCTGTGGGCTGTCTCCCTGCTCTCTTGATGGTTTCTTTGGCTTTGCAGAAGCTTGTCAGTTTAATGAGGTCCCACTTATCTATCTTATCTCTTATGGCCTGTGGGTTTCAGGTTTTGTTCAGGAATTGGATGCCAGTTCCAATTTCCATAAGAGTGTGTCCTGCATTTTCTAAGGTTCTTATGGTTTGAGGTTTTACATTTAGGTCTCTGATCAATTTAGAGTTAATTTTTGTGTATGGGGTACTTGGTTTTTTAAAATAAATTTTATTGGGTATATTTGCAGTTTACCATATGATGTTATAGGATATATATAGACAGTAATATGATTTTACAGTGAAGTTGATTAACATATCTATAATCTCACATAATTATTTTTTGTGACAAGAGCAGCTAAAATCTACTTATTTAACGAAAATCCCTAATGCACTAAAATATTATTGACTTTAGTCCTTATGTTGTATATTAGAGCTCCAAACTGCTATTTTATGTGTGATTTTACATATATTTTATATATCTGCTATTTTGCATCCTTTGACCTACATATCCTCATTTCTTCTCCCTCTCTTCCACCCATGGTGATTACCGTTTCACTTGCTCAGTATTTGAGCCCTTTAAAAAAAAATCCACATATAAATGAGATCATGCAATCATTTTTCTTTCTGTGTCTGGCTTATTTCACTTAGTTAATGTCCTCCAGATTCATCTATGCTGCAAAAAATGGCAGGATCTTCTTTTTAAAAAATACCGAATAATATTCCATTTTATATACATACCACATTTTCTTTATTGTTTGTCCATCAAAGAACATTTAGGTTGTTTCCATATCTTAGCTATTGTGAATAATGCTGCAGTTGACATGAGAGTGTAGATATCTTTACAAGGTAGTGATTTCCTTTGTTTTGGATATATACTCAGAGAAGCGATTGCTGGGTCCAATAGTAGCTCTATTTTTAATTTCTTTAGGAACCTCCATGTTGTTTGCTATAATGGCTGTACCAATTCACATTTCCATCAAGTGTCCTAAGGTTCCTTTTTCTCCACACTCTCACCAATATTTGTTACCTTTTGTCTTTTGGATAATAGCCATCTTTACAGATGTGAGGTGATATCTCATAGTGATTTTAATTTGTATGTGTCTAATGATTAGTGATATTGAGTACCTTTTCACATATGTGTTGGCCATTTTTATGTCTTCTTTTAAGAAATGCCTGTTCAAGTCCTTTACCCATGTTTTAATCAGTATTTTTTCTGCTATTGAGTTGTAAGAGTTCTTTATACATTTTGAATATTAACCCCTTATCAGATACATGGTTTGCAAATACGTTTTCCAGTCTGTAGGTTGCCTTTTAATTTTTTTTTTTTTTTTTTGAGTTGGAGTCTCACTCTGTCGCCCAGACTGGAGTGCAGTGGCCGCTCCCGGCCACTGAAGCCTCGACCTGCTGGGCTCTGGCGATCCTTCCGCCTCAGCCTTCCAAGTAGTTGGAACTACAGGCGCGCGCTACCACGCCCGGCTACTTTTTTGATTTATTGTAGAGATGAGGTCTCGCTTGCCCAGGCGGGTCTCGAACCCGCGGGCTCAGGCAATCCACTCACCTCAGCCTCCCAAAGGCGCGGGATTACAGGCTGAGCCACCGAGCCCGGCTCTTTTAATTTTATTGATTGTTTCCTTTGCTGTGCAAAAGTTTTTACTTTGATGTAGTCTCATTTATTTATTTTTTATTTTGTAACATGAGCTTTTGGTGTACTAACCAAAAAATTATTGCCAAGGACAATGTTGAGGAGCTTACATTTAGTTCACTTGTCCATTTTGAATTGATTTTTGTGTATGGTATAAGATAAGGGTCAACTTTTATTATTTTGCATATAGAAATCTAGTTTTTCCAGCATCATTTCTTGGATAAACTATTCTTTCACCATTATGTTCTCTTGTTGCACTAATCAAAAATTATTTAACCATATGTGTTAGAATTTACTTCTAGGCTCCCTATTTTGTTTCATTGGTCTGTATTTCTATTTTTATGCCAGTACCATAATGTTTTGGTTACTATAGCTTTGTAACATAATTTTAAATCAAGAAGTATATATGCCTACAAATTTGTTTTTCTTCTTCAGTATTGCTTTAACTATGTGTGTGTGGCTTTATACTATATTAAGATTGTTCATTCTATTTCTGTGAAGAATGCCATTGGGATTTTAGTAAGAATTGTGTTCAGTCTGTTTATTGCTTTGGGTAGCATAGACATTGCAGATGGTCCACTCAGAAGAATCCAAGATACTCAAACATTTCCAGTACTAAGGATAGAGGAGCTATCTCATCATAGAGTCAATAGTAATGGATTTCCTAGCTTTGAACTGAATAGGTAGGGCAAAGGGGCAGAAAAGGGAAGAAGACAGGAGACAAGAGAAAGAAGCAGATCTCAGTACCCATGTGGAGCTGAGTAGCTAGCCAGGTACGGAAAAAAAATTATCACCATTCTCTGGCTGCCATTTTGTTTTGTGATTATCCATTAGTAAATTAGTTTTCTTTCTGCTGATGGAGCACACATGCAAACCCGTCCAGATGTTGTTGGACATAGTGGGTGGCTGACATTTATTTAGGTATCTCTGGCACAGGCTAACTATGACCTTGGAAAAATCACTTTATTTTTCTGGATGTCATTTGTATCTTCTGTAAATAAAGACTGGGTTATATAATTTCAAGTGCTCCTACAAACACTAACATTGTTTAGATGTTTTTCTATCAAAAATTGAAATCACAGAATTATGCTGGAGTAGTTAAAGCAAAAATATCAGAGTTTCACATTTTGCAGGGAACTTGATCATTTTTGGAACCAAGAGCAGTAGCTTTAAACATAAAGCAGATTGCTCACACTAATCAACTTGTTATCATGTTGGAATATGTTGAAAGTACCACATGAATTGCTTATTACTGAGAATACATATGTATGGCCTATCCTGGACCTCTTAGAGAAAGAGCTTTTAAAAAACATATGTTTATTAAATCATTAGTGCCATTTGCACAAGACCTTAAGACAACTGTAAAATAGTTCATTAGTAGAGGAGATAACAAATGTTCTGTAGCCAGTAGAACTGAAGCCAGTTTCAGCTGAGAGAAAAAGCTTCTGTTTGATTGTGGGTTTGGGTTTTGTAAATTATCAAACTATACATTCCAATAGCTAAATTTAAGGAAAATTTAGAAAATATAGATTAGGAGAATAATGTCACATTATCGTAACACTGATAATAATAATTGATGACATTCTTACATGTTTACGACATTCATATCTATAATTATTATCATTTAAAATTTGAATCATATCATATATTGCTTTTTATAGTTAGTAGGCTATGCTAACTTCTTTCTCATCAAATAACCTTCCCAAATACTGAGACTGTCTACACAATTTTCCATTGTATGAAGATAACCCAATTGTCTGAGCATTTCCCTATTGTGGGGCATTTACTGTTTTTCCACTTTATGTTTTTTGTACTATAACCAATGTTACTATAATCATCCTGGCAGCTAAATTTTAGTGGATATCCTGGAAATAAAATCCTAGAAATGAAATTGTTATGTCTTAGGTCATACAATTTTTAAAAATTTGGATCTGTACTAACAAACTGCTCTCTGAACACTCATGTCATGATCTGTTCCAACCAGCAGTATGTAAGTGTGGCCTCTCCCCACCTCTGTCCACACTCAATGTCAACTTTAAAAAATTGATATGTAGAAGGCAACATATTTTAGTTAAAATTTTAAATAAAAAGGAATTATTCCCACAGCTCAGCTACTCCAAGTCACATTTTTATAAAATACACAAAAATGTTTCCTTCCTTTCTCTAGCTCTGAACTTGCTACACAGATTCTAATTACCCAATTACCACTTTGATTCCCTTACTGAAGAGTTTTCAGTATAATGTATCTCTGCCAACCAAGTCACTGATTACTAGTTCCAACTCTTCATTTAGAACTGCTGAATTTTAGATTTGCTAAAACCTAAACCGTCTACTCTCTATCAAGACTATTCCAAACATGTTTGATCAAGATTTAGGTGTCCTCAAGTCATATTCTGTTTTATTTTTACAAATATCCTCTATAATGCTGTTTATGAAAAGTAACTGTTATATTTTTCCTTCACACCTGGCCTCCTCTCTATTATTGGAAATCTACACTTATCATTATGGAAAATTCCATCTTTCACAATTACAGAGATCCTATTTCTCTCTTAAATGGCATGTTGGAAAATGCCCTAAACCTTGATTGCTTTATTTTAAATGCTTTGAAAATGAAAAGCCACATGATGCTTCATTTGATCTCTAACCCTGAGCAACAAATTCACTTCTGAAAGCTCTGTAAGTGGCAGACCACATCCTGGGGACATGCAATTGCCCACTTGAGGAGTCAGAGCAGAGAGATCTGAGTCCTCACTTTGGTTGTGTAATCTTATTCACTTTCTACTGGGTCTCAGTTTTCCTCATCTGAAAATGACAGAATTAAATTAAATTTTCTTATCTCTATGGTCTTCCCCAAGAGTTTCTAAATTCCCAATGAAAAAGGAATGTATAGACATCAAGTGGGGTTTTTTTTTTGTTGTTTGTTTTTTGACTTTAGTTTTGTTTTGTTTCTAGTCGGTGTCTTACTCTGTTGCCCAGACTAGAGTGCATTACACAAATCACAGTTCACCACAGTCTCAACCTCCTGGGCTCAGGTGACCCCTCCATCTTAGCCTCCTGAGTAGTTGGGGCTACAGCACATGCCACCATGCCTGGCTATTTTTTTTAATTTTTTTGTAAAGATAAGGTCTCACTATGTTGCCTGGGTTGGTCTTGAACTCCTGGACTCAAGGGATCCTCCCACCTTGACCACACGAAGTGTTGGGATTACAGGCATGAGCTACCATACCTGGCTGACATAAAGTGTTTTTGTTTTTTAACTTATCAGTTACAAATCAGAGGAGGGTTCCAGCAAAATTTAAAAGAATAGTCAAATCTATGTGTATATATATGTTTCTTTGATCCACAAATCAAAAGACACTATGCTTATTACTATTATCATGCAGGAGGTCTACAAACTTGGTTGACACTTAAAAGGAGTATTCATCTTACTAAAAATTTTAAATAAATAAAAGCATGGCTCTAAAAAAAATTAAGAAATATCACTGCATAGCTATTAAATTCAATCAGACTGCCCATAATATTGACCATACTATCTATTCTGGCATTTAATTATATTCAATTGAGAGCTTTTCTCCCCAGGTGGCAATTTCAATTGCCTTCAGGACCAAACCGGTAACATAAATGAGAAAAGCACACTGGCTTTTATTCTTTCAAAATTGGCACATGCTTTCTACTTAGAGGCAGGAAAGATCTTCCCTTTCACAAAGAATTTTGTTTTCTCCCGTTTTCATGATACATTTAACACTGGAGTCTATCTTTTGCTTTTCTCTTTTTTAAAAAATGGTTATCTATGAAAAAAGCAATGTCCCTCAACAATTAGAAAACAAGGCACAAACAAATATAATGACAAACGGTGAATGCTCCTTGTTGGTGTTAGTGTCAGAAAAAAGACGGGAAATGGTGGGGACTACAGTGACTGGACAGGGTTCACCCCTATGAGGAGGGGAGACTCTGGCTTCACTAGCATGCAAAGCCTATTGCTGTGAAATGTTCTGGATTTTTTTAGAAAAAGGAACTTCGCCTGTTTAGGTGAAAAGTTCAGATACCCGTAAGGTTTAGTTTATTTTCAATAATACGTAAGCCAAATAAAATGTTACATGTCTTTGTGAATCAGTTTGGGAGAAAGAGTGTTGAGCTTCCTTTAATGAGAAGAGTGGGAAGGAATCATTTGACTGAGACGGGGGTCTCATCTTAGAATCAAAAGATGAGGGTGAATTGGGATGGAAGAGGAACAGCACGAAGAAAAATAATTGATGGATGAGTTGATTACTTTCATTGTGGCAATCATTATGTAATGTATATGTATTAAATCATCACGTTGTACACATTGAATACATATAATTTTTACTTGTCAATTATACCCCAATAAAGCTGGGAAAAAATTAAAAATAGTTTGAAATTATTAAGGATTCTCAAACATATTGTGGTCATGAGCCAACTCACCCACAGACAAAAACCTTGCTCTTCTCAATAATAATAGATAATAACAAGCACTAAGATATGCTAAGAATTATATTTCAGACACTAAGCTAGAGTTTTCTATGATTAATTTCACTTAACTTCAGGGTTACACAGCTGAGCCTGACTCAGGACTCAAACCCAAGACCTCTGTGCTACCCAGCCCCTTTTCCCATGAAGCCAGTTTCCAAAGGAAGGGAGCAGAGTGGGATAACATGGATTTGTAGCATCCCCGATGAACAGCTATGGGCCTCAGCTACCCTTGAAGACAGGCTTCCTTCTATATTAAAAGACATTTGGTCAGTTCATTTCAGAAGAGAAAAAAACTGCCCCCAAGTTTACAATTTTTGCATGCTTCAACTGGGCAATTTAGTCAACATAAAATATAAAACAAACAATCATAACATAATCATGCCTAAAAAATAGATTCTTCCACTCTAAGTCAGTATTTTCATCCAGAGCAGGGGTAAAGCAGGAAGGAGAGGGCCCTGCTAGCTGCCTGAGGAGAGGAGTCCATCAGCTATGCTGACAAATGGCTGTCTAGGGGCAGACCATCAGTTCAGGAGTACAAATGAGGAAGAAAGGCCCAGAGATGGTGTTTGTGCTGAGACTGCCTAGATGTTCACCTTCCCATTTCCTCTTTCTAGGCACATGAGACAATTTCCCAGCATCCCCTGCTCTGTTAACATTAACACAGTTATGGTTAGGATGATACTGCCAGACCAGGCCTCTAAAATCTCCTAGAAGATTCTTGGCTCACACCTTGATAGCTTTTCAGCAGAGTGGAAAGTGAAAGACTCCAACATGGCACAGCCACATGATGAAGGAGTCTGGATTCCTGAGTAGACACTGGAAGGAGAGCCAATTCTTGGAGTGGAAGCAGCCACAAGAGATGCTGACCCAGACTGGGCTATGATGTGAATGAGAAACAAAATTTGTGATTAGCCACTAGGATTTGGCAGCTATGTGTTAAAGTAGTTGACAAGAAATTTCTAATATTGAGAGCTCAGGAAAACTAGGGTGGTTTCCTCTATGCCTAACCAAAGATACAGTTTGCAAAATCTTTTCTGCTCTTCAAATGATCAAAGAGCTTACTGTTAAGAAGGTCCCCAGAGATGATTCCACAAAACCTGCTGGAAATTCTTTTTTATGTTAAAAAGTCAAGCCACCTACTGAATTCAAGACAAATCCTCCTGACCACGTGCAAGAGCACAGAGCACCTCAAAGAAACCAGTAAGATGCCAGGAGTCGGAAAATACTGTGGATGTGCTGTGGGCTCACTCTTCAGAGAGGGAAACTGCTTTTATCATTTCACTAGATGAGAAATTTAGCCAGTGGCCAAACTTTGATGACTATTGGCCCATGTATAGCCAGAACAATGAATGTTGCCGAAGCTCTTGCCAAGAAGAAAGTCTCAGGATGTTTCAGATGCCACACAAACCCAAAAGGAATTTCTCTTTAAAAAAAAAAATATACATATATATGACTCTTAATTAGTTCTATTAAACTATGTGATCAGAATATAGTGCTTTACAATTTTTATCTGATTAGAATTCTTCTTGGTTTCTAAAAAGAAAGATCAGATAATTTGCAATGACTACATCTAAAAAGTATGAATTTTGCTCAGCAAATGTATTGAGGAAGAAGCAATAATCAATACTATAAAAACTAGCTGGCGGTGGGAGTGAAAGTAAGACCAACTGCAAGCAATGCTTTCCATATGAGCTTGTGTCCAACTCTTCAATGGAAGAGCATTTTCAGCAGCATTTTTGTCACACAGGTCTTCAATTATGCAACTAAAAGAGAGTGACTCTAAGGCAGAACCAGGCTTGGTCCAGAGGATGTGGCTGTGCCAAATCACCTTTGCAAACTGGATTTGAAAACTCCATGCTGGAACAGATCCCTACCTTTCCGTAGTTGAATAGGCTGGACATACCATTTGACTCAGTTGTGTGAACTGCAGTTAGGAGATATTAAAAAAAAGGTATCTTAAAGATAAAGAAGACCCCACATCTTTAAAATAAAATGTAAAATAAAAAAACAAAGAAGACAAAAATACATATTTTTACCTTCATATTTCTAGATGTTTTGTTGGTGATACGAGTTAGGGACATTTCCCAGGGAAGTTAAGAAATAAATTGTTTTTTCTACTTCTTCACTCTGAAAAGTTTAGATTCAATGTATGCCTCTTGATGAGGTCTACAATAGTGTTCTCGGAAAAGAACTTTTCTTACTGAGCCACAGAACTTAAACTTTTAAAAATGACAATCTGCCCTGTGGGGACAAAGAATTCACAGTTCACCTAACTAACCCAGTTAAAAATTGTAATGGAAAAGACAGTGATGATAATACTAGAAATTTGGGGGGAGACTATAGACAAAGGTTTGAGCTATAAGTATAAATAGTTCAATGTGTTCTTCTATATGTATATGAAAAGATATAACATGGAGTCAATATACCCAATGAGCAGCTATTTTAACACTGCCTAAATGTTTTTCTGGCAGTTCACTTTAACTAACCCTCTAATCACTAGCCAAGGACAGAACTGGTTTCTCAGAGGTAGGTATTAATAATTGTTTTACAACTCCCTCCCCAGCTTGTTTTGTACTAATTAGCTTTTCTATTTCAAGTACTTGCCTCTACTCATAAGACCCAAGTTAGCTTAATCTGTCCTTTGTGACCTTCATGACACAGACAGACCTCAACACTATGGCAGCAATCATGTGACTAACCCACCCATCTGCCTGCCATCCATCACCTGACGTCAGTGCCTGTGCTTACCTGTCTCCTCCATGATGATGTGAAGCAGATCACCACCCAATCACCTTAATGACCTGCCCCAATGACCTGCCTCCATCAAAGGGAAAGTTTAAAAGGATGCGCCTCCAAGTGGCCAGTTGCCATTGTGGTGTTAAACTCTGTTTTGTCCATGTGACTCTTTGAGCTATGGCCGCCATGTTTCTTGGCTTTGGCCCCCTTCCCTACTTTGGGGAGGTGAATCAATCAATCTCTCTCTCTCTCTCTCTCTCTCTCTCACACTTACTTTCTAAATAAACTATATTTTCCAATCTAACTTCTGTGCAATTATTTGCATCTTTCACATGGCACTGGATCACTCCCACACACACATCCCTACCAGGCCTGACCCAACATTTTTTGCAGGCCTTGCTGGGATTTTTAACCTAACATTTTTGGAGGTCCCACCAAGATATTTAACCTAATATTATATGTATATGCTTTAAGTCTAATTGTTTGAAAATATTGTCAGAAATATTCTTCAGCTCCTTGGGAGGCAGAGACAGAGAACTGCTTAAGGCCAGGAGTTTGAGACCAGCCTAGACTACATAACAAGACCCCCATTTCTAAAAAAAAAAAATCTTTGTTAAATAGCCAGGCATAGTGGTATGTGCCTGTACTGATACCACTACAGTCATACATATCACCAGTCCTGAGTTACCAGTAGTAATTCAGGAGGCTGAGGCAAGAAAATTGCTTAGGTCCAGAAGTTCAAGGCTGCAGTGAGTCATGATCACACCACTGCACTCCAGCCTGGGAGACAGAGTGAGACTCTGTCTCTAAAAAATTAAAAAAAAAAAAAAAGAAAGAAATATTCTTGATAAAAATTTGTGCCACTACCTATTATTCAGTTAACTATGTAAAATAACAAACTAAGTTAATAATAATGAAGCTAAACTATTATTATTTATAATAATAAAAAAAGAATAGCAGCAAATTAAAACAAACATCTAAGTACATCTTGATGGTAAACTTCTATTCAAAACCTGCAGAATTGCAGCCATTTATGTGTTTGGATGGCAGTGGGACCTCTGCATCATAGGGAAACTGGGCTTCTGAGTAAAATACCAAACTAGAGTCCATAATAAGCCCCAGCAATGTACTAATTTTAGTTTATGAATACTAAAATGTAATGACCCTTAATAGCTCACATAATTGGTTGCTATTAAATAGCTCTCAGTCATCCACAAAAATTAAAGTCTATGGAATTATGTGCATCACTTACCTCATAAAGACCTGGCCTCTTTCTCAGCCCATTAGGAGGCTGCTGAAGCCTGACGAGATAGCCTGGGGTAGCACTGTCAGAATCAAACCTGGTGAAACCATAACCTTGAACACCATCAACCAGGATCAAGTCTTTTAGGGAGGTATGAGTGGGGGAGAGTCACTCTGATTTATATTAAAGAAATAAGTTAGAAGTTACAGTTGGAACTTTATACTCACAGCTCAGGAAGATTATACATTCTAGACATCTACAATACTAGAATACAAGACCCCAAATGTTTTTCCACTAAATTATTTCTTTAGTGGCAGTCAGGAAAATATGTAGTTCAAGGAATAAGAGCTGAGTTCTGGAGTCATCCCAGAAAAACCAATGTTAGCTTTTCCACTTCTTAGCTGTTTGACTTTAGATAAATCAGTTAATCTTTCTAAGCTTTAGTTTCCTCATCTGTAAAACGGGAGTAATAGTCATCATTTCTACCTATAGGGTTCTTATGAAGATTAAATGATATAATTCAAGTTTGGCAAACAATGGTCCACGGGCCAAACCCAGTCCAACTGTAATAAACTTATATTGAAACAGAGTCATAGCCATTCATTTATGTATTGTCTAAGGCTGCTTTCACACAGTAACGGGAGAGCTGAGTCATTGTGATAGAAACTACATGGTCCACGAAGCCTGATATATTTACTCTCTGGCTTTTCACAAAAAAATTAATTTTCAAACTTGATATAATCCACATACATTATTTTGTACAACTCATAGCATATGAACACTTAGGTATTGTTTTCAATGTAAAATTTTGTTTTTGTGACTTATACAAATCACCTTGTGAACTGTGAGGAGTTACAAAGTAGAACAATTGAAAATGAAAACTAGACTCTGGCACTAAATTCTCAGAATACTTGGTTTCAAAGAAAGGGCCAGGCACGGTGGCTCAAGCCTGTAATCCCAGCACTTTGGGTGGCCGAGGCGAGAAGATTGCCTGAGCCCAGGGCTCCAAGACCAGCCTGGGCAATTTGGTGAGACTCCAACTCAAAAATAAATAAAAATTAAAAAAAAGAAAAATTACCCAGATATATAAATATACAAAATCATTAAAAACAGAACTATCTTGATTGAAGCCATGGTGGGGGGGGACTGTAAAAAGCTATATCATGCATACATAATTATATAGGTACTCCTTAAAACCTGTATAAATTAATTAAAAATATAAAGTTCAAAGTCTGAATGCCAGATGGTTTCTTCTTCTCATGTGCCTTCTTATTCTCATCTATTTTTCTAGAAAGCCACAAAAGCAACTCATAGCAATAGCTTAAGTTAACTAAATTATCGATATCACTCCTTAAATAAATGAAAGTAAACAGATTTCATGAAACCAAGTCACTTTGGTTTCATGAAATATTTCCCTTATCTCATATTTTATACTCCATGCACTTCCAAAATGACTACCTTGCAAAAAAAAAAAAAAAAAGAAAGAAAGAAAGAGATGGGCAGATGTGGTGCTTGTTTGACAGCTTTTGAGAGTGGACTCAGGGAAATCTTGATATCTTGGGCAGGATCTCTCTTCTGTACAGCGAGATGGCTGCATTTTTTACCCCAAGCCAAGAACAGTCCTAGCAGGAAATAATGCAGAAGAAGGTTGGGCACCCAGAAGGCCAGGAAAACAGCCCCAGGCTGGGAGGACCTGGAAAATGTAACCGAAAGGCTACTCTCCAAAGCCAGTGGTGAACAGCATCAGTCCCATTCTCAGAAAAAATGCACCTGTTATACTTGGCAGGCTGTGGGAAACAGATGAGGCAGCCTGACACAGTCAAATCACCCACAAGAACATGGTGTTTCTGTGGTGCTTGATACACTTACTTCAGATAGATAAGCCTAAGCTGGCTTTCTCTACAGCAAGAACTGCCTGTACTCATTATATTCATACCTATATCAGGTTTCTCATGGTGCATACTCATCATATATTTATTCTGAGACCAAATCAAGGTTTAACATGAGGACGAAATCTTTGCAGGCTAGAATTCTATTTTCCAGAAGGCTATGAATTTTTAAATGAACACATTAATGAACAAATAAATGTAAAGCTCTTTCCTAAAGATCAAAGACACCGAAAGGAAAAATATCCGATCCCCAGGTCAGTGTGGTAGGCAGGCTTCCAAGATGGCTCTCAAGATTCCCAGCTCCTGGAGTAGTAGGCACACCTTCTCCCACTTATTCAATGGAACACTAACCTAGGTGTTGTGTGAAGGGATTATGCTGGTGTAAGTAAGTTTCCAAATAAGTTGACCTTAAAATAGGTAGATTATCAGGATGGCCATAAACTAATCACATGAGGTCTTTAAAAGCAGAGTTTTTATGCAATTCTCCCCAAATCATTTTACAAAGCTAATATCACACTGATACCCAACCAGGTAAGGATCCAAAAAAGAAAGAGAGCTACAGGCCAATATCCCTTATGAACATAGAAATGTGCTTTAATATGTATTTTATCCCTTATTTAAGTGAAAAATTTCAAAGAGCAAATTTTTATTTTTTAAAAATCAGCACTTGCTTCAAGTATCAAACAACCTATTATTGTTTAATTTTATCTAGAGTGTGTTCAACTCAGCAGAGGAAAACTGGAATGTATATTCAAGGAAATTCTTAATTACATTTTCTCTCCATCTCATTTGTTCTCTTCAATTTTACATGTGATGTCAGAAAAAAACAGACTTCTATCACACTACAGATGTAAAATTCTTTACTTATATATCCCTTGGACCTTGTAATAAATTATACGAAAGCTTATGATTAGTGTAGAGTATACTGTAGTATCTTATTAGTACATAATATACTTTGGCATATGATTAGTGTGTGGTCAACTACATTAAATACAGTGTATACATTTCCCTTAAATAATAACTAGTAGTAGAAAAATATGATAATTTTTTGCCTATAGTTTTTGGAAAAAATAAAACTTTATAGCTATTATTCATATGTTCATATATATGTATATTACATAGACCTATATGTATATACAATGACAGAGACAGAGACAGAGAGACAGAGAGGAGAGAGAGAGAAAAAAAATTCTTTGCTTCTCTATGTCTGTTTATAACCAACTAGGATCAGTTCTTCACCCAAAAATGTTCTGTTTAAATGATTAGCACTTTTTGCATATACTGAATTACTTTTTCATACCACCAAATGATAAATATAAATGGTTTAGAAAAGTTAGTAGTCAATAATTTTAAGCTAGCAATTATGTTGTTGCCTGAAATGTTAATATAATAGAGCCCATATCAATAGACTATTCTGTTTGAAATGATTAGTCAATTAAGCTATTACCCATTTATCATACATATCTTCATTGAGTGTTCACTGACTTACCATGCACCTACTGGCCTGAGCATAAAGCACCCTGAGATAGATTACACCAGGAAAGAGGTGGGAAAATTAAGTGATGCTTTACAAAAGACAAATGTCACAAAAATCAGGTTTTATTTTATCTTTATTTACCCTATGTAAAAAAGCCTAAATGTACCTTGCATACATTTGTTATAATGGCATGGACCTTGTTGGCATAAGTATATGATGAGTATACTTGTCAGCATAATATTAAATATGCCTATTACCAAAGGAAACATTTCTGGCTTTCACATCATCCTTTAATACATAGTTCCTCAACATTTCTCCTGTTGTCAAATGTGTTTTTTTTGCTTTGACATTTTCTCATAGCATGTATTATCTGACCATCATGTATTTAGGTATGATAGAATAAATATTTAGATAGTCCTAAAGATTTACCACTTAATTTTCGGTTTCTAAGATTCTGCATCATTTTTTATGTATGTCAGGTAATAATTATTTTACCCATTTAAATAAACATGTTCAGCAATTCACAGCCTCAGTTCACAGTTGCATTTCAAGAGGCCTCACAAGTGCCCTTAATATTGTTTTCTTTTCACTTGCCCAACACTAAATAATCTTCCATTTATTTTTTTGTAATGTTCATAGTTTCATATCAATATCAGAAATGACTTCTCTCTGTCTTTTTATGTAATACACACAGCACGCTTTGTTGTACTGAATTTTTTTTCTCCAACCCTGAATCTCTTGATATATTTTACACTTTATTTTTTTTCATGAAGAACAAAGTCTCAAAGACAACCCGACATGACGCCAACATAGCTGGAGCTGTTCTATGCGTAGTCAACACAGACTGCTGGATACTGTTTGTAGACCTCCACTCCCGCACGTTTTCATTTCACATAAACTTATTACACTATCCCAGGTGAGCACATTAGGCGAAAAAAAAATAGGATTCACTATCGTGTACCACGAACAGGATTATAGAAAACATAGGGACAGACAAGGCCACACCAAGATGGGTTAGTGACTTTTCTGGCAGGCCCTCAAAGGCACTGAAATGAGGCTCAGAAATACGCCGGGGTAAGCTCCATCCTTCATTCCATGTTACCACCTGAATTAGGCTTCCTGAGCTTGGTCGATTTTCTCTAGTGATCCAGTCATAGAAGGTTTCAACTAGGAATTCTAAGGGCGTCCAGGAGCTGAAGTCAGCCTCAGGCATTGATTTCCTGTTCATTGGGGTATCCAGAGTAATCGGGAGCACAACGATGGCGGTTGACCTAGGTGGCATGCCGCTGATCCTCCCGGCAAGGCTCTGGCAGAGCTGGTGAACCGCACCCTTGACCACCCCTTACTTGACCATCCCAGGAGTCCCATCCAGGGCGGCCTTTGCACCAGCCAAGGTCAGGAGGCCTCCTTCCTTGAGGCACTTGGTGGCCAGGTGACTGGAAATGGTTGAGGTCCACATGCTCTGCTTCCACATCAGGTCACAGTTTTTAAAGAGAGACTTGGATTTGGCATTGCCACCAGCCCATACTCCAGTGACGCAAAGAATCGCATCCACCTTCTTTTCACCCTAGAGGTTCCCAACCTCAGCAGTCACCTGATCGGCCTGCTCAGTAAATGAGTCTGTCATTTTAACAACAACATTGGCGCTGGCCTCTTCATTCTCCACTACTTCGATGCTGGTGGTCCACCAGTTGCGGGCCTGAAACGCCTGCACGCATCACGAGCCCAGCGTGTCCCTGCCACCGTGCACCAGCACCCGGCTAGGCGTTCCCGCAGCCGCCGCCATCCTGCTCAGCCTCCTGCCTGGCTCCCATATTTTACACTTTAAAGTTGAATTTGAGAATTCTAGAATCCAGTTTCATTCTTAATTTCTTTATCCTCTTTTTTTAAGTTAATTTTTTTGTCTTTTTTATTGAATTTTATTATTTGTCTGTTTTCCAAGTTTAGTGATTATGACATTATTTCTGGGAAAGAGAAAGCCATCTTTTATAGAGAGGAGAGCTCCTTTTTTAATGATAGACTTAATACATTATTTTTCCTGTGTTAAGATTTTTGAATACGGGAAAGTTATGTTTTTGACATTGCGCTTTATTTTAAGTCATATTGAAATTTTTTGCATGTAGACTGACAGTGGCAAATGTTTTTTTTTCTCCTATTACCTTTTAAAACCGCAGGTTGGTCTCTAGAAAGGGTAATAATAGGGGAGTTGGAAAGCTAATTTACCGTACTTGATAATGTTAGACAAGTAAGATACTTTGTCAGGTAAAAAAGGGTGCTTTCTTTTTTAAAAGTAATTTTTTTGCAAAAAGAAAAACTGTAAAGCAAGTTTTTCTTTTTTCTTTTTCGCCACCAACGATTTGTAATTGTATGTTTTTCTGTGAATGATGCTGAATTTCATTTTTCTGACCAACTTCAAGAAATTTTTTTGGCCCTGTTTACCTGTAGGCACCCTTACCTGGCAACGCTGACTACCTATATGCAACATACCCTTAGGCACAACATACTTTTAGCCTTCGTCTTGGCTGTGTTTTGGTACTATGATTTGTTTCAGAAATTCTATTTTTAAGCCTACTTTCTTATATAATGAAATTGCACAAAATTACTGTGTCTGAGAAATAATGTTTTTTTCTTAAACTGAGCACAAAAACATCTTTGCACATGTCTTTGATGTTTTTATGCAGTTCTTTGAAGGGGAACTAATGTTGATAACTTCCAGTGTTTTAGCACCCGACTGCTTCTGTGGCTTTGGTGGTTGTCACTTAAAAAAATTGTTTTGCTTTTGTTTTGTTATGTGTTTTTGCTTTTCCCCATGTTGTTAACGCACCTATTTTTTTACAAGTTGGACCAATTTTTTTCCCATTTAATTTGTAAGGCTGCAGACATGGTGTACTCTTTGGCATGGTTGGAAAAATTCTTATAGCCCTAGAGACGTTCAGTTGACCGCTATGGCAATTCTTTCAACATGCTTCCTTTCATCCTTTCCTTTTTTAAAGCATTTAAATTAAAAAATTAATTTATATTTTTTTTAAAGATCTGGGGTACAATTAAGAATTAGGTAAGTAAGTAGTCATTGTACAGGTGAAGTATGGGCCTCCCATTGATCCTCACTTTGCTTGGTTTGGAATCAGGTAAGCTTATTAATGCTATGTGCCCCCACTGCCCACCCCGGTAGTGTCTGTTACTGCCAATCCCTTTCTTGTAGTACTATGATAAATGCTCAGGATCAACTTATGAGTGAGAACATGTGGTACTCCATTCTTTGTTTCTGTGATTGATCACTGAGTATGATGGACTCTAAATTCATCCAAGTTGCAGCAAAGTCCATAATTATGTCCTTCTTTATGACTGCATTATATTCCATTGTGTATATGTACCGCATTTCTTTTTTATCCAGTCAACTTTCAATGGGCAGCATGGTGGTTCCATATTTTTGCTATTGTGAATAGTGCTGCAATAAGCAGACATGCGCAGGTATCTTTTTTGTAGAATGAAGCTAGGTATATTCCCAGAAGGGGGTTTCTGGATTGTATGGAAGGTTGATTTTTAGATCTTTTAGAAATCATCACACTGTTTTTCATAGAGGTTGTACTAATTTACACTGCTACCAACAGTGTAGCAGTGTCCCCTTTTCTCTGCATCCTCTCCAGTACCTATTGTTTTTTGAGTTATTAATGATGGCCATCTTGACTGGAGTTAGGTGATATCTCAGTGTGTTTTGATTTGAATTTCTTTGATGATTAGTGAGGTTGATTATTTTTTCATGTATCTGTTGGCTGCTTGTATGTCTACTTTAGAGAAGTGTCTATTCATATATTTTGCCCACTTTTTACTAAGGTTGTTTGTTTTTTTCCTTTTGGCACATTTGAGTTCCTTGTAGATCCTAGATGCTTAGCCTATATCAGATATACAGTTGGCAAATATTGTTTTTTTCAATTCTGTGGGCTGTCTCCCCACTATCTTGATGATTTCTTTTTCTTGGCAGAAGCTTTTCAGTTTGATGAGGTCTCACTTATCTATTATATCTCTTATGGTATGGGTTTTTGGAGTTTTGATCAGGAATTGGTTGCCTATTCCAATTTTTATAAGGGTATTTCTTGCCTTTTCTAAGATTCTTATAGTTTCAGGTTTTAAGTTTAGGTCTTTGATTCATTTAGAGTTGGTTTCTGTATGGTGATAGGTAGGGGTCCTGTTTCATTCTTCTGCATGTGATCAGCCAGTTTTCAAGCACCATTTACTGAATAAGTTTTCCTTTCTCCAGTGGTTTTTGGTAGAGGCTCTGCAAAGATGAGTTGGTTGAGAAATTGAGGTTTTATTTCCAGAATCTCTGTCCTGTTCCATTGGCATAAATGTCTGTTCTTGAACCAATATCAGGCTGTTTTGATTATTGTAACCTTATAATAAAGTGTAACGTCTGGAAGTGTGATACCTCCTGCTTTCTTTTCTTTGCTGAGGATTGTTTTGGCTACTTGTGGTCATTTATGTTTCCATATGAATTTCAGTATTGTCATTTTCAGGTCTGAGAAGAATGACATTGGTAATGTCATGGGTATTGCATTGAATCTGTAGATTGCCTTGGGTAGGATGGACATCTTACCAATGTTGATTCTTCCTATCCATGAGCATGGAATATCTTTCTATTTGTGTGTCTCTGTTATTTCTTCGAGCAATGTTTTGTATTTTTCATTGTAAAGGTCTTTCACTTCTCTGGTTAGGAAGATGCTAAGTCATTTCATTTATTTTTTTTTTTTTTTAGCTATTGTGAATGGAATTGTGCCTTTTATTAAGTTATCTGCCTGTTTGTTGTTGGTGTATAAAAATGTGACTGTCTTTTGCATGTTGATTTTGTACTGTGGTACTTTGTCTAAGTCCTTTATCAGTGCAAGGGGTTTTTTGACAGATTCTCTTGGGTTTTCAAGGTATGGGATCACATCATCAGCAAAGAGGGATCGCATAACTTTCTCTTTCCTGTTTGGATACCCCTGGTTTCCTTCTCTTGTCTGATTGCTCTAGCCAGGACTTCCAACGCTATGTTGAACAGGAGCGGGGAGAGTGGGCAGCCTTGTCTTGTTCCAGTTTTCAGGTGAAATGCTTCCAATTTCTGTTCTTTTAGCAATATGTTGGTTGCGAGTTTATTGTAGATGGCTCATAGATTAAGAAAGTCAGTACTCTCTCAAATCATTTTATGAAGTTAACATCACACTGATACCCAGACCAGGTAAAGACTCACCAAAGAAACTGAACTACAGACCAATATCCCTGATGAACATAGGTGCAAAAATACTCAACAAGATTCTAGCAAATTGGATCCAACAACACACCTCAAAAATCATCCACCATGATCCTGGGATGCAGTCCTGGTTCAACTTCCTCAAGATCATAAATGTAATTAAATACATTGACAGATATAAAACAAGAACCACATGATTATAACATTAGAAAAAGTTTTTGACAAAATCCAGCTTCCCTTCTTGATAAAAAACCCTTGAACACCTAGGCATACCAGAAACATACCTCAAAACAGTAAGAACCAGCCTCTCTTCCTAATTTGTTAATTAATATTTATTCATTAGTGTAAATTATCTGCTGTGATTCATGGAAGAGATATAAAAGGTTGTCTATTTCCTTGAAGAAATGCATAATTCCACTGAAAAAATAAGATACCATCTGATTTTAAAAAGTGTTTGGCAAAATATTAGGGAAGAATCCCTCTTCTTTGGTTTCAAACCTGATTATATGTCTTTTAGATGAGTCAGTGGGATAATTAAGAGTCCTTAAACATTCAAAAAGGCTTTTCAGCAAATAGTACATTTCTGACAAATCTGTCAAGATCAGATGTTATTCTTTTTTGATGAGGCTGTGGTGTCTCTCTATCCTTCAAGTGTTTAGAGAAACAATTCAAAGCAAGAATCATTCCTTCACTCCCCCAGATAAAAAACAAAACAAAACAAAAAACAAACAAAAACACAAAAAGTTTATGAACCTAAATTTATTTTACTTATATGTAGAACATATAAATTGTAAAATTGCAGCTATTACATTTGTGCAAAGTAAGAATTATTATATGCATATAAATATATTTTATCAATAAAATTTATTCCACATTCTCTTTAATATGCATAAATATATATATACAAGTATTTGAAACCAAGTGGTTTTAATATTTTTTTGAAGATAAAATCTTTCAAAATAATTGTTCAAAACCTATTTCTGTTCTCCAATTGAGACCTAAAGTAAAATCACAATTTGTAGAAATTAATCCTGTTTATCTACATATTCAACAACTACCCCAAATCATTTTTATTGAATTTGTGACTCCCATTGTACTTCAGTCAACACTGCTTGGCCTGGCACTTGAGTGATTTATAAGAGGACTCTTATTCAGCTTTCCAAGTTTATCTCCTATGACTCCCATTCTCTGTGTTCCAGCTGCAAACACAAAACCCACATGGTGTCCATGCTTTCAATTCCTACACTTGATATTTACCCTTCTAAGATTGGCCTCCCCTTCCCCTTTCTTCATTAACTGAAATTCTTATCATCCTTTAGACACAGCTAAAATATTAACCTCTTTGGGAGACTTCCCTGACCCTAAAACACGGAATTGTTATTAATAATAATGGCCAATAACTTCTTAAGTTGTTGCCATGGACTACGATACCTTGCTACATACTTTATTCACATTTCCTTTTTAAGTTGCCCTTCATGATTCTCTTGGCTTAGGTATTGTTATTGTCTCCATTTTACAAAGAAGAATATCAAGGCTTAAGCAAGTTCACAGGGCCATATCAATGAACAAAGTATTCAAATCTAGATCTACTAGACTCTAGGAATTGTACTCTTAAATTCCCATTCAGTATATTGTGAAAGAGCACCTCAAATTTGAAGAGTGAGAAGAATAAGAAAGACTCATGTTGATATTATCAATCAAGACTCACTCAACATCTGGTAAAATTTATGCTATCAGACAAATACTGTTCTATCTGATATCAACACTGTTAACACATTATCCAGAAAGAAATTGAATTTCTTCATTACAGATCTATTCTGATACTCATACTGTGACATGATATGAGAATTTTGAAAGTGGAAACTATACCTAGTTTGTATGTTCACCATTTACTGCTGTATATACATAAACAGGTCCATATATACATATAAATATACACACATATGTAGGTGTGTAGTGTGTGTGTGTGTATGTGTGTGTGTGTGTATTTGTTTATAGTAGACTAGGGTTTGGTGTTTCTTTTGTTGTTGTTGTTGTTGAGGTGTTGCTCTCTACCTAGGTTGGAATGCAGTGGAGTGCATTGTTCACAGCAGCTTCGACCTCCTTGCATCAGGTGATCCTTCTAGCTCAGCCTCCTGAGTAGCTGGGACTACAGTTGTGCACCACCATGCCCAGTTAATTTTTAAATTTTTTTGTAGAGGTGAGCGCTCATTATTTTGCCCAAGCTAATCTTGAACTCCTGGGCTCAAGCAAAGCTCCCTCTCAGCCTCCCAAAGCGCTAGAATTATAGATGTGAGCCACTGCACCCGACCTAAGACTATACATTTTTAAAACCAACAAGTCTTGGATCTAATTTTTTTTTCTCTTTATTTTGAATGAGACATTTTAAGTCTACAAAGTTCAATTTACTCAGTATAAAGGGGTTAATAATATTGTAACAAAAGTTGTTTATTTTCTGTTATTTAATTTTCTAACTTGGATAAATTTTTAACATACACGAAATTAAACAGAAAGGTTTAATATACCTATATCTGTTTATCATCCAGTTCAAACACTTATCAACTCATTTTATAACTTGTGTATATGCTGAAAGTTAGAGTTGTGTGCGGGGTAGATTAAATAATTCTATTAAGTTACTTAAGATATTGTCTGGCACACAAGGTAGGTACTTGATTTAAGTCAAATTAATTTAATTTCACAGGAATTAGCATTGAGTAATATAAAATGATTCCTTTTTAAAACTAATTTTCTATTTCTAGTAAAAAAAAACATTTTCGCTTAAAAATAGAAGGAAGAAGAAGTAGAATGCAAATATCTGTGAAGGTATCTTCTTTTGCTATTTTTTTCTCCCTTTTTGTCAGGGGCCAGAGTCAAGAGTAAGTTCAAGCACCCCTCATAAAACTGGCTGAAACTAAACAAAGATAATCCATCAGACCTACGAGGTTTACCACGTATGTTTCCCATGTTTTCTAAAAACTTGTTTTCCCGCCTTTGCCTTCAATCTCTCCACCAAAACTCCTGGATTTCCATGCCTGGCTTATCCTTTTTCCTCTCACATCCCTGGGTCTATGCATCACGTAACCCCTAGTTCTTATTCTTCTTCCTCAAGTCCTCACTAGACTGTTGGCTTCCATTTCTCCTCTGCACTCAAATTGTGCTCTGGACAATAATGTTCTTTAACAATCTATGGTATTTTATTTTCTTGCCTTCTTGCTAGAAATTGAATCCAACTCTCCTAAAATACTTTCCAGCCATTTTCATTTTCTCACCTGTTTTCCTTGAAACCAATACTGAGAGCCCTATGTGAGAAATAATCTACTTTCTCTTCTTGAAACAAAAATTTCTTTTTGTGCCCTAAATATACTGCTCATGCTCATTATACACCAAGTGTTATTAAGAACCAAACAGATAGAAGGCTGTTTCCTGAATAGATGCCGTAAACATTTTCCTAGCATATGCATAATGGATGTCCAAAGAGTAGGCCAGAAGTTACTGAATCAGGACATAAGAGTACTAAAAGGAAAAAAAAAGTAACTTGACTGTACTTAATCTTTTTTCTTGCATTATTATTTTGCTCTAGTTCATAAAACTTTGACTCACATTGTGTTTATCTATTCTGACTATTGAAAAAGTCTCAAGGCAGTGTCTCACACAATAACATGAAGATGTTCTGTCCTTTTTGCACTCACATATCTTATGTAACACTGTCATTTTAACTGTTTATATAAACAGATCACAAATCCGAATGGACGCTAGCAAAATTTTGCTACAGGTTTTTATTATCAGCCTCTGATCATTCTCAGTTACTCTACATTGTCTGATTTTACCTAATTTGGAAGACATTCAGCATTCATTGGGACTTTGATATGCTTAAGTTTTTTACCTTCTTAGCCCTAAACCCATCAAAACCTGAAATCCACAATGGAACTGGTGTTAAAGCATTTGTTGTGAAATCAGACACTTCTGATTTCAATGCCAAACCCTGACAATTGGCATTGGTATAACCTATAGCAACTTACTTAACTTATTTAACATCACTTATAATTTTAGTTTCTTGCTCTACTATGAGGATAATAATAGTACTTGATTTTCATAAACTGTTGTGAGAATTGCGTGAAACTGCTAGATACTGCTGTTATTGGTAGGGGCATTGACTCTAAGCCAGAACCCTTTTTCTTTCAAACACACACACACACACACACACACGTATATAGGTCCATATACACATATAATTATACACACATATGTACACATGTGTCTATATATGTTGATACTGGAATAAAAGGGTCTGGTAATTTCACTTTTTTAATATTGTTGTTGGAAGCAACCAGTTTTGTTTCCTGTACTCTAAGAGCATGCCCTGTAAAGGTTTACCCACTTCTCTTATAAAAAGATGCTATCCCTATTGTATTGTTGTCACACTTAATTTGTATCTTCAAGGTAAATGATGTTTTAACAGTGAGTGAGAAAAATTACAGCCTTTAAAAGGATAATCATGGAATGGACAAAGCATTTAAAAACAGATGTATGGGAATATTTTCATCATTATATGAGATTGTTTTGAAAAATACTAAGTGCATCCCCTATAAAACCTCTATATTTCTGGACACTTATGCTCAGAAATGGAATTTCTAAAGTGTTTCAATATTCTTTAAAGACTTTTCAATGAATTTTGGTCATTTTGATGAAAGGGAAATACTTTTCCTTTTTATTTCAGACTGGTTTGATAATGAGATTGATATAGACTGCAAAGGATATAACATTTACTAGGCAATTTTACTTACTCAAAACTCTACATTAATTGGTAGTTAAGGTTAGAAAATGAGTCCATGTTTTAATGAAAAATGTCAACAAAACTCCTTTCAATAATGGAATCTCCATGATGTACTTTTCTTGTTCAGATGGTCATTAGGACTAAGTTCTAAAATACACCAAATCTGAGATGAGGCTTCTTAAAGATGGATGACAAAGTATTAAAACAAAATTAAAAATAAAAATTATGAAGCATATGCTATCTAATTTATGTCACTGAAAATGTTATTACTAACAATCTGTCATATGATATCAGTTTAGAAAGAAAATGACAGTGTATTATTAATAAATTTTATAGTAATAGAATATTTGTTTATTCATCTTTTTTAGTCATTAATTGCTGATTTTATTTAATTATAATATCTAATAAATGGTAGTATATTAGTACATTTATCTACTTTATTCCTAAATAAACTCATAGACAGCAGGTATATATACTATCATTTTTATGCTGATTATAAAAAACAGAAATGTTAAAAACAACTTGTTGACATGGTCACTACTGATATTTTTGTAAAGATGACACCCAGACAATGTATAAATTTCTTTGCAGAAGAGACAGAATTTCTTGGTTTTTTTTTCTTCTTTTTTCTTCTTTATTTTAAAGACGTGGGCTACAATTCTGGGTTAGTTATACGAATGTTCATTATGCAGGTACTCTTGTTGATGAGATGTGGCCCTCCCTCCCCTGGCAGTTTCCCTCAACTGCCAATCCCTTTCTCATGGTATTATAATTGTTCAAGTTCTGCTTATGAGTGAGAACATATAGTACTCTGTTCTTTGTTTCTGTGATAGATCATTGAGTATGATAGAGTCTAAATCCATCCTAGGTGTTGCAAAGTTCATATGTTTGTCCTTCATATTATTCCACTGTGTATATATACCACATTTTATTTATCCAGTCCAGCTTCGATGGGCAGCATGGTTAGTTCCATGTTTTCGCTACTGTGAATAGAGCTGCAACAAACATACGTGTGCAGGTATCTTTTTGGTAGAATGACTTGAGTTCCTCTGGGTATATTTCCAATAGGAGGATTGCTGGGTCATATGGAAGGTCAATTTCTAGTTCTTTCAGAAATTGCCACATTGTCTTCCAATGAGCTTGCACTAGATTGCATCCCCAACAGCAGTGTAGAAGTGTTCCTTTTTCTCCACATCCTCGCCAGCATCTGTTGTTGTTTGTGTTATTAATGATGGCCATTCTTACTGGGGTTAAGTGGTATTTAATGTGGTTTTGATTTGCGTTTCTCTGATGAATAATGAGGCTGAGTACTTTTTCATGTGTCTGTTGGCTGCCTATGTATATCTTCTTTTTGAGAAGTGTCTATTCAAGTCTTTTGCCCACTTTTGAATGAAGCTGTTTGTTTTTTTCTGTTTGGCACATTTGAGTTCCTTGTAGATCCTAGATGTTAGGCCTTTGTCAGATATACAGTTGGCAAATATTTTTTCCCATTCTGTGGACTGTCTTCCTGATCTCTTGATGGTTTCTTTTCTTTTGTAGAAGCTTATCAGTTTGATGAGACCTCATTTGTCTATCCTTTTTTTTATGGTATGGGTACTTGGGGTTTTGATCAGGAATTGGTTGCAGTTCCAGTTTCCATAAGGGTGTCTCCTGCATTTTCTAAGATTTTTATATTTTGAGGTTTTATGTTTAGGTCTTTGATCCATTTAGAGTTAATTTTTTAATATGGTGATAGGTAGGGGTCCTGTTTCAGTCTTCTGCATGTGAACAGTCAGTTTTCCCAGCACCATTTACTGAATAGGTTCTCCTCTCCCCAGTGGTGGTTGTTGGAGGCTTTGTCAAAGATGAGTTGATTGAGAAATTGAGGCTTTTCTTCTGGAATCTCTATCCTGTTCCATTGGTCCATATGCCTTTTCATGTACCAACACCAGGCTGTTTTGATTATTGTAGCCTTGTGGTAAAGTTTGAAGTCTGGACGTGTGATACCTTCTGCTTTGTTTCTTTTGCTAAGGATTGTTTTGCCTATTTGTGGTCATTTATGTTTCCATATGAATTTCTGTATTATCATTTCCAGGTCTGAGAAGAATGATGTTGATAATTTCATGGGTATTGCATTGAATCTGTAGATTGCCTTTGATAGGATGGACATCATAACAATGTAGATTCTTCCTATCCATGAGCATGGAATATTTTTCCGTTTGTTTGTATCTTCTTGGATTTCTTTGAGTAGTGTTTTATAGCTTTCATTGTAAAGGTCTTTCACTTCTGTGGTTAGGAAGATACCGTAGTATTTCTTTCTTTCTTTATTTTTTTTGTGGCTATTATGAATGTGATTGTGACTTTTATTTGGTTCTCCACCTGTTTGTTGTTTATTTATAAGAATGCAACTGTCTTTTTCACGTTTATTTTGTACTCTGAGACTTTGACAAAGTCCTTTATTAGCACAAGCAGGTTTTTTGAGATTCAGAAGGGATACAATTTCTTTGCAGAAAGGCTAGGTAAAAAAAGAATAAATTTTATATTTGTGCTTACAGAATGAGTTTGTCTTCCCTCCCACCCTTCTTTTCACCCTCCCTCCCTCCCTCTTCCTCTGGCTCTGTATTAGTTTCCCTGGGCTGCCAGAGACAGGGAAACTTAAAACAACAGAAATGTATTCTCTGACAGTTTGGGAGGCAAGAACTCTGAACAAGATAGTAGTAGGGCCACACTATCTTTGAAGGTTTGGGGATTCCGTTTCTCTTTCTAGCTTCTTGTGACTCTTGGTCATTCTTGGTGTTCCTTGACTTTTACCTGCACCACATCCAGTCTCTCCCTCTGTTATCACATGACCTTCTTCACTCTGTGTCACTGTATCCAAATCTCCCAATTTTTTTATTTTTAAAGACACCAGTCATTGGTCTTAAGGCCCACCTAAAATTAGTGTGACCTCAATTTTACTCGGTTACATCTGCAAAGACCTTAATTCCAAATAAGGCCACATTTGTGGATACTGGGATTTAGGACTTAAACACATGTATTATGGGGTCACAATTCAATCTGCTATACCCTCTCTCTCCCTGACCTTTCCTCCCTTTAAGCCCTCCCCAGTCATTGCTTTTCTTTTATCTAGTATTACAAGAACCCTTGGGTTTTGTGGTTATCCTCTGTATTCTGAGTCCTGTAAAACACCAAAAGTTTATAGACCAAATGGGATATGAGTCTCCAACTTGAGAGAGGAGTAGGTCGTGGAGGGATCATGCATTATGATTCAGTGATGATAATTTTCTTACTCAACCTTGCAATTCTCTGTGCCCTAGAACCTCAGTTAGAGCAATTGAATGTCTTTTCTTCTTACTCCATTGTGACTGCTTGAGAACATGATGATTATACCTTCTTATCCAAAACTGTTCAGATTTTAGAAGCTTGCATTTCTACTTAAAAGGGGAAACAGTCACTTTCTCTGGATCCATGCAGAGAAAAATTGGGTTGAAAACGTTAGTCCCAATCATAAGCATCCTTTGAATAGAGTATCTTGAGGTTCATATCATCCATCTGAACCTTTTCAATTAAAGTGTTCACAATTTCCTGGTAGTCTGAAGATATTGTTTTCTTCAGTTCAGGAGCATTTTCATTTGATTTAGTCATGCAACACTTATCCTGCAATCTTAGGCCCGGGCTAGATATAGACACTGTGTGGAACTATGTGCCTTAATTATCATGTATAAATTGATCAGTTTTATTTTTCAACTTCTATAGTCCTTATGTTATATTCTTTACCTCTTTCATCTTTCTCCCCTCTTTCATGATTAGGTTTCTGATACTCATTCTTGCAACATATCAGATTTCTCTTTTTCATAATTGGTATGGCTCCCCTGCTGTTAAGCACTAGTTATTCTTCCTCTTCCCTGTCTCATCTCTTTAATTCATCTCTTTCCATTACATGGGCTCTATCTAGTCTAGTACCAATGTCATTTTATGTCGTTAGTTTTTTTTTTCTCAGTTGCTGCCCAATCATTCTATGTTTTATACTTTGTTTCAACTCATACATTAGATTTAAGCTTTTTATTAAGGCAAAATTCATTTGTAGATGATCTTTCCAGAGTAGACTCTGGGCAACTTGCTTCCTTGTCCTCCTTATCTTTAACACTACCTCATTGTGAATGGCACTCTTAAGAACTGTGCTAACTGGCCCAAAGATAGAGTTTGATAGAACCCATAAGTGACAGACATTGGCTTTTTGAAAGGCAGACATTCCCCCCTCCCCCCACCCCCAGGGCAACATAGAGTTCTTTCCATAGAAAGATAGGCTATGACTTTATTTTCAAGTGCTAAGGGACATGTCTGTTATTCAGGCCAATTGTCTTTCAAGCTGTTACAGTTTCTACCCCCTATTTTGCAGTGATAGCTGAGCTTTTCACAATGCTCTTGCTCTTTAACATGTGTGGTTTTTTTTGTTTGTTTGTTTTTTTCCTGCAAGCTCTTTTATAAGACACATTTATTCGAAGATTAGTGTGCATGAGATACATTTCTTGGGAGCAGCTGAACTTTTTTTTTCTATTTTCAATCTTTGCACCAGAGGCAAAAATTATGTTATAACTTATTTTGCTGGCCTCCCCCTTCTTTATTTCTTGCCCACTTGTTCCAAGAAACAGTTACTATTTCTTTTTTTTTAAATGTCTCAATTCCTGATTTCTCCTCACCTGTTTTTTAGGAGTGATTTGGTTGCTGAAATACTCTTGCAACTGTTACTAGGCCTTATTCCCCAGCTTACTTATTGTTCACAATTCTCTGCTGCATTTTTCACTTTCCTTTATAATCCTTACAGTTGTTCTATTTCTTTTACACTTGGCTTATATCCTCAGAGTGTAACAAAAAAGCATTGTGCTTGTGCTTCATTTTTTTTTTTTAACCATTGCTCTATTAGCTGCATGTAGCCATTCTTTTGGTGACTGTCATAAAGCAATTCTCTACAAAAGCTTTATAGTTTGAGTTCAGCAGCAGGAATGTTTTCCAGTACCTTGTGTTTCCAGATTCCTCATAGTTGATCGGCTTTGTTTCAAGGACTTTGCTATTTCCCTTGTCTTCAAAATGTCCTGCCATGAGATTGTTTAAATGCTGCAAACTCTTTGTGACATATGGTGGTGAGCATGGCCCCTTCCACCCCCAGCAATCTCACTTTGCCTTAACAACCTTATTACTTTGTCCCTAGCCTCCAAAAGTTTTCTTTTGGTGTAGTTAGTGTTTCTATTAGTCGATAGCATTGTAAAAATAAAAATGTGGTAAATCAAGTTATTTGGAGTCTGGCAGACTTGGGTATGAATCCAGGGTTGGACTGACTGGTTGGATCATGTTCATGAATTAATTAACTGCTCTAATTCTTAGTTTCTTCACCTGGAAATGAGAATATTGATAGCTACCTAATCATAGGGTTATTGGGAGGAATATTCATGACTGTTTGTGACTCTGTATTGGGGTATGTTCAATAAATGTTGGCTATTAATTTTTACAAATGTATTCCAGTGATTTCTCCAGTATCATATAATTTCTATTCTCCCTCCTCCCCCTCTTTCTCCTCCTTCCCTCATCTCTCCCCACTCCTCCTCCTTCTTTTTCTTCTTTTTTAAAAAAAAAATTAGAGTTGTGGGGTACAAGTGGAGATTTACTACATAAATAGGCTGCATGCAGGTGAAGTTTAGGCTTATAACTAGCCCTCTCTCCCTCTGATAGTGCACCCAGTACCTAGTGTGTTGTCATGTGCTCTCATCTTTCTTCCCTCTACCCCTCCCTCTCCTAGCAGTGTCCAGTGTCTGTCAATCTCATCCTTGTGATACAGTAACTAGTATTCAAGGTCCATTTATGAGTAAGAACATACATATTCAGTTATTTGTTTCTGCAATAGTTTATTTAGTGTGATAGTCTCCAGCTGCATCCAAGTTGCTACAAAGGTCATGCTTTTGTTCTTCTTTATTGCTGCATAATATTCTACCATGTACATGTACCACATTTTCACTACACAGTCCACTTTCAGTGGGCATCTGGATTTGTTTAATGTTTTTGCTATTGTAAATAGTGCTGCAATAAACATGCATGTGCAAGGGTCTTTTTTGGCAAAGCGAGTTATGTTCCTCTAGGTATATTCCCAGGAGGGGAATTGCTGGATGGTATGGAAGCTCAAGTTTTAGTTCTTTGAGGAATGGACACGCTGTTTTCCATAGAGGTTGAACTAGTTTGCGTTTCCACCAATAGTGTAGAAGCAACTCCTTTTCTCCAAGCCACGCCAGCACTTGTTTTTTGTTTTGTTTTGTTTTTTGTTTTTGTTAACCTTTCTATTTCTTTTTTCTTTTTCTTTTTTTTTTTTTTTGAGTTGGAATCTCACTCTGTCACCCAGACTGGAGTGCAGTGGCCGCTTCCAGCCACTGCAGCTTCTACCTGCTGGACTCCGGCGATCCTTCCTTTCAGTCTTCCAAGTAGCTGGAACTACAGGCACGCGCTACCACGCCCAGCTAATTTTTGACTTACTGTAGAGACGAGGTCTTGCCAAGTTGCCCAGGCGGGTCTCGAATCCGCGGGCTCAGGCAATCCACTCACCTCAGCCTCCCGAAGCGCTGGGATTACAGACTGAGCCACCGAGCCCAGCAACCTTTTATTTCTTAATGATAACCGTCCTTATTGGTGTTAGGTGGTATCTCATTGTAGTTTTAATTTTCATGTATCTGATAATTAGTGAGCGTTTTTTCAGGTGTTTATTGGTTGCTTGTATGTGTTTCTCTCAGAAGTGTCTATTCATGTTCTTTGCCCACTTTTGAATGTTTTTTTTGTTTTTGTTTTTTTTATCTTTCAGTTTGAGTTCCTTTTAGATCCTGGATGTTAGGCCCTTGTCCATTGCATAACTCGTAAATATTTTTTCCCATTTCATAGGTTGTCCTTTTACTCTATTGGTGGTTTTTTCTTTTCTTTTTTCTTTTTCTGTGCAAAAGAACTTTTCAGTTTGATAAGGTTCCACCTGTCTTCATATCTTTTGTTGCATATGATTTTGAGGGCTTGGTCATGAATTCATTGCCTCCTCCAATATCCAAAAGAGTATCCCCTATATTTTCATCAGAGATTCTTATAGTTTGAGGTTTTGCATTTAAGTCCTTGATCCATTTTTAGTTGATAATTATATATGGTAATTTATAGGGATCCAGTTTCATTCTTCTGCGTGTGTTTGGTCAGTTTTCCCAGCACCATTTGCTAAGCATTGTTTCCTTTTCCCAATGTTTGTTATAGATGACTTTGTCAAAGATGAGTTGATTGAAGGACTGAGATTTTATTTCTGAATTCTCTGTCTTGTTCCATGGTCTATGTGCCTATTACTTTACCAGTGCCAAGCAGTATTGATTACTGTAGCTTTGTAGTATAGTTTAACTTCTGGACATGTTCTACTTCCAACTTTGTTACTCTTGCTGAGGATTGTTTTTGACTATTCATGCTCTTTTTGCTTCCACATTAAATTCTGTATTGTCTTTTCTAAGTCTGTGAAAAATTACATTAGCAATCTGCTATGGATTGCATTGAATCTGTAGATTGCCTTGAGTAGTATGAACACCTTGACAATATTGATTCTTCCAATCCATGGCATTGAATGTTTTTCTACTTGTTTGTGTCATCCTTGATTTCTTTGAGCCTTGCTAGTAGTTCTCATGATAAAGTTTTTGACTTCTTTGTTTAGGTGGATACCAAGGTATTTCTCTTTGTTTTTGTGTGTGTGACTATTGTGAATGAGCTTATGTTTTTAATTTGGTTCTCAACCTGCTTGTTGTTGGAGTATAGAAATGCAACTGTCTTTTATGCATTGATTTTGTATTCTGAAGTTATTTATCAATACAAGGAGTTTTTGACAGACTTTCTAGGGTTTTCTAGGTATAGAATCATGTTGTCTGCAAATAGGGATAATTTATCATCCTTTTTTACTATTCTTCCTCTTTCCTTGATTTCCTTCTCCTGCCTGATTGTTCTGACTAGGACTTCCAGAACTATGTTGAATAAGAGGAGTGAGATTTCCTTGTCTTTTTCCGTTCTTAGAGGGAATGCATGCAGCTTATGCCTATTAGGCATGATATTGGTTGCAGGTTTGTCATAGGTGGCTGTTATTGTTTTGAAGAATGTTCTTTCAATACCTAGGTATTTGAGGGTTTTTATCAAGATGGGCTTCTGGATATTATCAAATACTTTTTCTTCATCTAATGAGATAGGCTTGTGGTTTTTACACCTGTTAATGTGCTGAAATACATTTATGGACTTACAAATGTTGAACTAGCTCTGTATCCTGGGAATGAAGTCTTCCTGAACATGGTGGGTGATCTTTGATATGTGTTGTTGGTTATGATTTGCTAGAATCTTACTGAGAATTTTTGTGTCTATTTTTAAAAGGAAAAGTTGCCTATAATTTTCTTTCCTTGTTGGGTCTTTGCCAGACCTGTTTGGGTATCAGTAGGATGTTCACTTCATACAATGAGCTAGGGAGACTATCCAGCTTCTCCATTGTCCAGAATACTTTCAATAAATTGGTATCAGTTCTTCCTTATATGTCTTGTAAAATTCAACTGAGAAGCCATCTGGTGCATAACCTTTTTTGACAGGAAGTTCTTTTTTATAATTGAGTTGATTTCCTGGGTTGTTACTAGTCAGCTTAGGGTTTCTATTTCTTCATGTTTCATCCTTGGGAGGTTGTGTCATGAGAGGAACCCTCCATTTCCCCTAGATCTTCTAGTTTATTTTGTACAGATGTTTACAGTGATCCCTGATAATATTTTGAATTTCTTCAGGGTTAGTTGTGACATCTCTTTTTTCCTTTCTGATTATGTTTATTTGGACTTTCTTTCTCTTTTTAAAGTCAATTTGGCCAGAGGTCTATTTTATTTATCCTTTCAAAGAACCAACTATTTGTCTTATTAATCCTTTCTGTGACAGTCTTTTCTTCTATTTCCTGTGATTGTGACTGTATCTTAGAAATCTGGATTTTTCAACTGAAATTAAGATTTAATTGTTCTTGTATTTCCAGCTCCCTTGGGTCTGATACTAGGCTATTTTTTTTAACTTGTGTTCCCTCTATTTTCTTGATATGAATGTGAAGTGTTATGAACTTCCCATACAACACTGCTTTCATGGTTCTCAAGAAGTTTTGATTCATCATGTTTTTGTTTTCATTTGTTTCCAGAAATCTTTTTATTTCTGTCTTGATTTCCGTGTTGACCCAAAAGTCATTTAGCAACATGTTATCTAGTTTCTATGTCTTTTTGTGTTGGGGCTTCTTGTTGGTGGTGATATTTATTTTTATTCTGCTGCAATCTGAGCAGATGCTTGGTATATTCCAAACTTCTGGAATTTGTTCATGCTGATTTAAGCTTGAGAATATAGTCAAGAGAAGGAAATTGGGGGTATCCAAATAGGAAAAGAGGAAGTTAAGTCATTCCTCTTTGCTGATGATATGATCCGTTCCTAAAAAATCCAAGAGAATCTGTCAAAAACCTGCTTTCACTGATAAAGGACTTTGACAAAGTCTTGGGGTACAAAGTAAATTTGAAAAAGACAGTCACATTCGTATACACCAACAAATGCAGGCAGAGAACCATATACAAAGCACAATCCCATTCACAAAAGCCACACACAAAAAATGAAATACCTCAGCAGAGAAGTGAAAGACCTTAACGATGAAAACTACAAAACACTGGCCAAAGAAATCAAAAAGACACAAACGAATGAAAAAATATTTGATGCTCATGAATAGGAAGAATCAACATTAAGATGTCCATCCTCTCAAAGGCAATCTACAGATTCAACACAATATCCATGGAATTACCAACATCATTCTTCTCAGACCTGGAAACGACAATACAGAAATTCATATGGAAACATAAACAACCACAAATAGCCAAAACAATCCTTAATGAAGGAAACAAAGCAGGAAGTCTCACACTTCCAGATTTCAAACTTTACTATAAGGCTACAATAATCAAAACAGCCTGGTATCGGTGCAAGAACAGGCTTATGGACCAATGGAACAGGGTAGAAATTCCGGAAGCAAAACTTCAATTTCTCAACCAACTTATCTTTGACAAAGACTAGAACAATAACCACTGGGGAGGGGAGAACCTATTCAGTAAATGGTGCTGGGAAAACTGGCTGGTCACATGCAAAAGATTGAAACCGGACCCCCACCTATCACCATACACAAAAATCAACTCTAAATGGTTCAAAGACCTAAGTATAAAACCTCAAACTATAAAAACCTTAGAAAATACAGAAGACACTCTTATGGAATTTGGAACTGGTAACCAATTTCTAGTTAAAACCCCAAGTACTCATGCTATAAGAGATAAGATAAACAAGTGGGAATTCATCAAACTGAAAAGCTTCTGCAAAGGAAAAGAAACCATCAAGAGAGCAAGAAGACAGCCCACAGAATGGGAAAAAATATTTTCCAACATATATCTGACAAAGGCCTAACATCTAGAATCTACAAGGAAATCAAACATGCTGAAAGAAGAAAAACAAACAGCCCCATTAAAAAGTGGGCAAAAGACGTAAGTAGACACCTCTCAAAAGAAGATAAATGGGCAGCCAACAGACACCTGAAAAAGTGCTCAGCCTCACTAATCATCAGAGAAATGCAAATCAAAACCACATTGAGATACCACCTAACGCCAGTAAGAATGGCCATCATTAATAAACCAAACAACAGATGCTGGCGGGGATGCAGAGAAAAAGCAACATTTCCCCACTGCTGGCTGGAATGCAAACTAGTGTAAACTCTTTGGAGAATACTGTGGCGATTTCTGAAAGAACTAGAAATTGACTTTCCATATGACCCAGCGATCCCCTTATTTGGAGTATACCTGGAGGAACTCAAATCATTCCACAAAAAAGATACCTGCATATACATGTTTATTGCAGCACTATTCACAATAGCAAAAGCATGGACTCAACCGTGCTGCCCATTGAAACTGGGCTGGATTAAAAAAAAAAGTGGTACATATACACAATGGAATATTATGGAGACTTAAAGAAGGACAAACACATGGACTTTGTAGCAACTTGGATCGATTTAGAGTTTATCGTACTCAGTGATCTATCACAGAAACAGAAAACTGAGTACCACATGTTCTCAGTCATAGGTGGACCTTCAACAATTATCATACTACTATAAGAAAGGGATTGGCAGTAGTGGGAAACTGTTGGGGTGGGGGCACACCTTATCAACAAGGTTACTTGCATAATGAATATTTGTATACCTTATCCTGAATTGTGCCCCACATCTTTAAAATAAATTTTAAAAAATTTTAAGTGCAACAAAACAATTAAAATCAAAGTTTTATCATTTGTCTGTATTTGAATAGGATTTTGGTATGTATATACATATATGATATGTGTGTGTATATATATGTATGCACATGTGTGTATTCATAATTATAGCTATATTTATATTTATGTAGAAGGATATCTGCCTACCATTCTACTGTCCCTCTGCTGTCACCACTAAAAGAAAACATTTTTTCTAGAATTTAATGTGAATATGGGCATTCATTTTGCTGTGCTCATAGGTATTTATTATTTGCACATGCCTATTTATTTAAAATATGTTTTTAATATTCATTCTTTATATGCTTAATTAATGACTGTTCCTTAGGCAATTTTTCCTTCTATTTTGTATGTAATATCCTATTAATACTACTTTCTTGTAGGCCTTAAATAATTAATTACTAAGAGTAAATATATAGGACATATACATTTCCCTTTGAATTTGAAAAATGCTTCTCACATGTATTATTTTTGTTAAATGTCCACTGCCATGATGTGAAATGGATTAAAATATTAAAATATTCCTATTTTGTAGATAAAGTTACAAGTCAAGAGTTTTAAGCTGTGAGGAAACTGGATTCCAAGCTAGAGTACAGACCTCTGGATCCCAAATCCCAGGTATTCCTCAGGGAGAAGTGTATTTCCGTGCCAAACTGTTGGTTTTATGTCTTTCTATCATCCCCTACAGTCTGCCATAAGATTGACACATTGCAGTTTTATCACTGATATCACTCTATATTGACAATTATGTTCATTAAATTTCAAGGCCTTTTCCATACGTCTCTGCCTTTTCCAAATTAATTTCTCCCATAAGCATGACATAATCCGAAAGCAGATATATTACCTCTTTCTTCAAAATTCGAAAGTTGCAGTGTTTTCTCTATATAAAACTCATTTGCATTATTTCTAGTTTTCAGGTGCAATATAGTAATCTAGGAGTAGACAGGAAAGCAGTGCAGCAGTTAAAATAACAAAATTTGGAGCTCCACTGCCTGAGTTCAAATCCCAATACTGAGATTTCTTGGTTGTGTAACTTTTGTCTGGTCCTTAGTCTTCTTGTCTCTAATAAAGATGGTAATAATACTTGCATCCTAAGATTGTTAATGGACTTAAAGTTTTTAGACATTTAACAATTTTAAAATTAGTTTGATAACAATAATAGTGTTTGGCCTATAATGAATACTGATAAAACATTAACTAAGATGACTATTATAATCAAAATAAGGCACAGATTAATGAGATAGTTTTTCCAGACAGTATTAAAAATGATGCTAAAGATAATTTCCTAAATATGCTTACAGATGAATAAACAAAGACTCAGATAAGGTTCACCAGCATCCGTATAAGTTGTGAGCTTGCTTTTTACTGATCAGTTTCATATTAGCTATTTTTTCAGTGACTAATGGTTCTGCATAAAGTGAATGACAAATCTTTTACCATATTCTTTAGTGTTCTTATAACTGCAAATGAATTGACTTTTGAATGCAGATATTTGAACATAATGAATCATAGATATATTGATATTGTCAATGCATAGCTTGTGTATATAATGTACATATAATTTATGCATCAACATATTTATTGTGTGATTATTATACTCTTTAGAATGTCTGATAAAACAAACTTTGATAGATAAGTGATACTATAGCATTGCAATGTCTACAATTTTTAGAATAATAAAAATGTTGACAGAGTGCCATGGTTTTATGAAAAGGGTAGGAGGCTACTAGAGGTTGAGATTCTGGTTCTATCTGCCCTTAAATATGTGGTATATTTGATACATATGGATAAGTTCTTTGCCTATTAATATGGTAAATCTGCAGTAGGTGGTCTCTAAAATTTCTGCCATATGATATTTTGATTTCACTATGAATAATTTAGAATATCATATTTACAATTGTTGAAAAGTATAATGTGGATTGTGGCGATATATTTTCTTACAATTCTTATTCTGACTTGTAGAGGGCTTAGTACATTCCTGGGAAATCTTTTCGTCTACCTCATTTTTCATATTAACACTTAACAATTACCATCTTTCACACTCCACTTAAAACTCTGCAGTAATTTTCTACTCTTTTTCGGAATAAAATCCCCAAATCTTAAAACAAGTGCTAGGCATGACATAACCTAGACCCAACTATATCTCCAATCTTATCTCTACCAATTTGCCACATTTAACCCTAGAGTGCCCAGAGGCCCTTCTCTGCTCTGGGGTTTTTGCTAATGCTCTTCACTTTTCTTGGAATTCTCCTATCCTCTTCTGACCTACTTTTCCTCCTAGCTTATTCTTTAAACATCACCTTATCCATAGGTAACACACTTTTGTGTTGAACACACAGAGTTTTGTGCATCAGAGACAGGGTTGCCAAAAAGAATCTATCTCAGGCATCTCTTTTAAAACAAGAATCAGGCAATATTTGGGTCCACGTTTGTATAGCACAGGTGGAACTGTTAGTGATGAATATCCCTTTGAGTTGGATCCTGAAGACTTAGGACCCATGCAAATATATTCATATGCACTTGGAATCCAGCATCACTCACATAGATAACTTGTTTCTTCATGTAGGATTGTGAGGTTTCAAACTCTAGCTAAAATTTTACTTCCTCAAAAATGTCATCCTCTGAGTCCTTGGAATAGGTAGCTCCAGAAAATACCATCTACAGCACTGTATAAATATCTTTCAACATATCTCACATAATTGCGAAAAAGTCTATTTTGGAAAGTATATAATAATTTTAATATATATATATATTCCTCATTAGATTATCAGTCTCACAAGGGTCAATACTTTGCTTTGTCTACTATAATTTTCATAATGCCAGATATTTTCCTGGTCTTTACTACATTCTTGTTAACTATGTTTGAGTGTTCAGTACATGAATCCCCTTTTATCCACAGGGGATAAGTTACAAGGGCTCAGTGAATACCTGAAATCGATATATGCAATGTTTTTGTTCCTATATATGCGTAACTATAATAAGGTTTAATCTATAAATTAGGCATAGTAAGAGATTAACAACAACTAGTAACAAAATAGAACAATTATAACATATTCCAGCACTACTACTCTAGCCCTCTGGGGTCATTATTAAGTAAAATAAAGGTGACTTGAACACAAACATCATGAAGCTCTAATAGTCAATCTGATAATAAAGAGGACTACTAAGTGACAATCAAGAGGGTAACATAGACAGCATGGAGGTGCTAGACAGAGGAATAAGGCACGTCCTGAGCAGATGGATGAAATGGTATAAGATTTCATCATGCTACTCAAAAAGGCATTCAATTTAAAACTCTTGAACTTTATTTCTGAAATTTTCCATTAAGCTTTTTGGGCTGCAGTTGACTACAAGTAACTGAAACCTCAGAAAACAAAACCAAAGATAAAAGAGGATTTACTATAAATGTCAGACACTGATCTAGTGTCTCCAAAACTAGCTGATAAGTGACTGAATACATTGATAATCGAACATAGAAACCATAGATGGCGATCCTAGGAGTAAAGAGACAATCCAAAGCTCTGTTTAAAAGAGTGCAGCACCACAGAAGGAATGATCGATTTCATTACAAGTGCAGTTTAGTTGAGAAAGGCATGTTTCTTTGTTGTCTGCTCCTGTTAAAGATCTGTTTTCAAGGTTGTATTATTGAATAGTGCTCTATCATATCAGAAGAATATAGGATTTACAAGTAACTGGTCAACTATGCAATCTGGCATTAATTATGAATTTTCCTCTAAACTAAATTTAGAGCATCTGTATTGAGGAATACAGAGTTATGTTAACAGAGATTCACAGAGAAATGTGCCCACTTACTTAACATATTTCTGCTTCTTATAGCCTATACTACCAGTTCATACCTTCATAAGCACAATCTAATAAAATAAATACATAAGAAAAGTAGAGTGCAACTGGATAACTGGATAAAATATGCATGTTTTCTCAGTCTCTTCCTTTAGAGTGAAAAGAAAAAAGGAAGGAAGGGAGAGAGGAAGGGAGGAAGATGGAAGGAAGGAAGGAAAGAAGGAAAGAAGGAAGGAAGGAAGGGAGGAAGAAAGAGAGAGAGAGAAAGAAAGAAAGAAAGAAAGAAAGAAAAAAAGAAAGAAAGAAAGAAAGAAAGAAAAGAAAGTAATGATCAGAGGTGTGTGGTAAACACTCACTACACTTTTGGGGATTATAGACAAGTAAAGTATAGTCATTTGAATTTACAGGTTTGAGGTTAAAATATGCATAAGCTAATTACAAACTTGTTATATAACTTTTTTGAATATCATTAACTTTCTCTTTCCAATAATTAGTTTCACTAATTGGATGTTTTTCATATGCTAGAAACAATACTTAATGTAGTATATGCATTATTAGTATTTAATTGTAGAACTATGCTGCAAAGGGCATCATCATGCACATTTTACAAATGAATAAATGAAGATTCAGATAAGGTCCACCAGTTTCTAGTAAAAAAAACTGAGGTTTGATGCCAGGTCTTTCTCAAAGCTAACACATCTACACTTAACCACTATACTAGATAGCTTCTCAAATTCATTTTAAAGGGGTACTTTAAGTAAAATAAAAACAGCAAGATGAGGAACTTACAGTCTTTATTTTACCTATTACCAAAATAAGTCTGTCTCTAGATATTATTTTTTACTCTTACAGCATAAAGTTATCTTGTTAACTCATTTAATGTATATTAGTCAATAACATTAAAACTTCTAGGTTTATCCAGTACACTAACTGTATTTTTCTTTGGTTAACAGAACCATTTCATGTAGAAAACATTTTTGAAATGAGCAAAGATAATTATGACATCAAAGCTTGAATTTTGTAAACATCTTAAAGTATTCTCAGTATTAAAAGTATTTTATTTTAAAACATAGCATTCTTGAATTTGATGGGCAACTATGTACCTACTCTCCAGAAAATATTCATATGCTTGGAAGTTTCGAGACTGCTTTAGAATACTAGGTAAATAGGAGTGTTTAAAATAATGATGAAAACAAAAATGAAAAGTTGTGATGCATTAAACATGTACTGTGTGCAAGGAAAATTGAATAAAAATTCTTGAATTTGTTATTAATCTACATTGTTAGAGTTTAGGAGCATACTAAATTCCATGCTGTCCTAACTATAAATCAGAACATTAATGAAGAACACTCTCTTTTGAACTAGGGCTTCTCAACCTGGGGTACATGACCTTCAGAAAACATACATTCCAAAAATATTATTCAATTTTTAAGTGCTGCCACTTTTTTTTTCTGGGCAGAGTTTATTTTAAATATTTTAAACATTTTATCATTTGCACCAAATGGGCAAAGATATTTATGACCTCCAAAATAAGAACTAAAGATGAAGGAGTAATATTATGTATGGCACTAAAATTGTGACCAATATGTAGGGACAGTGAAAAGTGCTTTTTTGAAGTAATGTTTATTAAAAAATGAAAAAAGTATATATTGCGACTTCCTATAGCATCTCATCTCCATAAAATAGAATTTACTGAAGATTCGCAATGTATAATAATGTAAACAAATAGTTGTCATCTGTTTATAGGCAATTTTTATTCTCTTCCATTTTTATTAAGTTTTTAAAGTATTATTTTTAAAGTTTTCTAAATGTCTATTTTACATTATGCTAGAAAAACCAATATCTTAATTTAAAGATATATCAATAAGTTATATAAAATAAAATATCTCTAATATGAATCCTCTTGTAACCACCATATTCTCTTGAAATTGATTTTCATTTATCTAGGAAATTTGATTTGAATAAAAAAATCCTGATTCGTTTATTCTGAACAGTTCCCTGGTGGTGCTGTAGAGAATGTGAATATTCATTAGCTTATAATTTACATTCAATTCTCCAATACTTTCCAGTTGGGAAAATGTGGTCTTTATGTCCTCTAAGTTCTTTGCAAAAGGGGAATGTTTATTGTATGATTTTTATAGACAATCTGGTATATATGATCCAAATTAGATTTTGAAAAGCTTTCATGCTCCAAATTGGCAGTTATTTCAGGACATTGGTGGCAGAAGATTCTTGTCTCCATCATATCTCTTCTCCTCTGAGATATTATACCTTTTTATAGGTTTCATTTTATATAAACCAATGAAAGTTTTTGAAAATAAAGTCAGTCATATATCTACAATGCATTTTCTTAATGCAACAGAAATTAAGCTGCTATTTGCATTTTTATGACCCTGAGTTTTGACATTCACTTTATTTTGAAGGGGCACTTTAAAGACATTTTATTTAATAGTTCTTTGATCATATAGGAAACAATCTTTTTAAAGGTCAGAATGATATAAAATTATTAATTTCAACTACAGGTCTTTAGAGTTGAATGGGACTTGAGAGGTTATCTGATATTTTTTCCCATCTGATGCCACAGTTGTTTCAAATTTTTCTGATATCTCTTGAACATCCTAAATGATCTAGAACATATTATCTTATTTGGCAGGATATTCTGAATCAGATAGCTTAAATTTTAGGCAAAGTTCTTTATTAAGCTAAATTCCAATGCTTCTCATTTGAAATGTTAGTAACTAATTTTTGCCCTGACTTTTAGGGTTATATGAAAAAGGTTTTATCATTCCTTTATATTCCACAAAAAAAGGACTTGCTGCAAGCTACAATAAACCAGTGCAAACTAGACTAAGCAAAGAAGATAATGTATTGGATCAATACAGAACTGACCAAGTGGAGTTTAGTCCTAAGTGTGCCACATAAGTAGGGTTTTGGTTTTCTACCTGAAAAACTGTTTCAGTGTGGAATACTGGTTGTTTCGATGGGACAGTCTGTTATGCTTTACATAAATTTTAGTTGTTTTGCACAACACTATTGAACCAATGATATTTTTTTATGTGTCCCTGTTATTCATATAAACTTTATCTTTTTTATATGACTCTACTTTTAAAACTAAATTCTCAGATTTATAATCATGACACTTCATGCTGTCTGATATAAACTATAATAATAACTGGTTGATATTTTCCCTGATTTGGATCACTGTAAATTTTATGAATATGTCAAGTACATCCTTAGATGATATAGTATACAGAGATCGCCTAACATCATACTGATGCACATACTCTCGAAGTCAATTTGAAGTAAACTGTAGCATCATTTTAACCATTACTAAAATGGTTGAATGGCATAAGATAAAATCTGCCGTAAGACTTTACTTTTCTATAATGCCAAGCTTACTTTTAGTTAATCATTGCACATCAAACTAAAGTCTCATTCAAACTTTGTTTGCAAACTTAAAATGGAGTAAAATACTTAAAATATCTGGTCAATGTACACACACACATGCACATATGCATGCATTTATATTCATATATGTGTATTCATATGCAATCTGGAAAAGCAGCACTTCACACAGTAGTTGTCTCTGAGAGTGGACTAGATATTTTTTCCTTTTCTATAATTATTATATTTTGCTTTCCAAACGAAAGTATGGCTTATGTTAAGTTGGGCTTTACCATAGCTTGTAAGCCTAAGTTTCTTACTTGGTACAATTTTCTCTGATTCAGAGAAAATATAAATAAATTAATATACTGTTTTAGTTCTCAGTTATCGCTTTTCATTCTAAGTGCTTAAAAGATGTCTACTTAATAACTTATCCCAGAATTTTCTAGAAAGTAATGTTGGATTCCTGATCTTTGGTTTATAGATTCCATCTCGATCTTCTAGGCATTTGTCTAACTCATTCTTCTGTTTGTCCACAAGTCCATGGCCATTACTCTAGTGGATGCTGCACCTAGATCCCCACTTCAAGATTGATGGACGTGTTCTCTACAGCTGTTGCTTTTGCTGCTGGTAAAAGCCCTCCCTATCTAGGTATTTCCTTCAGCTGAAGACAATTGCCTCACATAAAGCCATGCTCTTTTCCTGGGGACAGCCTGCATCCAGTAACTCCTGCATAAAGACATACCCTATGTGAGAGCAGAAGCTGAGTGCCTCCACAGCCTCACCCACAGCCTCAGAAATCTCCATGAGATCACCTGAAATTTCTGTTATAACTTCTGTACGGCTCAACTTCACCATTCCTTTGGCCCTTCTTTTTAAACTTGTGTTTCTACCAAGGGCACTCCCTGATAAATTTCTTTAATGGTCCTCTCCATCTTTGTCTGCTTCACAGAGAACCCAATTTGAAGCAGTTAGCTAATCCAAGTCAGATTTCTCATCTCTGTGTTCTCAGAGCAATGATTTAATTTGTGTGGGATAGACAGTTTCTCACACATTTCTATCCTCACTCTCTATATTCTTACTTGAAATGTAATTATTTCTTAAATATTTTTGTTCAAATTTTCCAGTCATATCCGCCCACAAAAAAGTAATTTTATGTCACTTTTTCTTTAGCTGTGGCGCTAAATAGGAATTTACTGAAAAATATTAAAAGCTTGTGTTTTATTATCTGAAACTTCAGAGTTTTAGTGAAAATGTTGGCACAACTATATGGATGAAGATAATGAGGCTTAGGACAAAGAAAGTATTTTTCCTAGAATGTCCTATTTTTTAGTGATATTATTCACATTTGGCATCAGATTTTCTTTACCTAAAAATGAGTATCATTTATTCAGTTCATTAAAGTATTTTGAGACTATTCAACCTATTTAAAATTCCAATGTGTTTCCTATAAAATAAAATAAAGCAAAAATAGCTAGTTTGAAAGTAAAATGACAGTAAAATATATCATCCAAAGTAAAAAACAAATTTAATATACCTAAAGATAAATACAGCAAAAGTATAAAGGGCCTCAAAAGCTACAAAATTAAGTTGAAGAACACACACACAAAATTGAAGCTGGACTTGATGGCTCAGCCTGTAATCCCAGCACTTTGGGAGGCGAGAGGATTGCCTAAGCCTGGGGGTTTGAGACCAGCTTGGGTAACTTGGTGAGACCTTGTCTCTATAATAAATCAAAAAATAAGACAGGCATGGTAGCACACGCCTGTAGTTCCAGCTACTTGGAAGGCTGAGGTGGAAGGATTGCCTAGGCCCAACAGGTTGAGGTTGAGGTGGCCATGATCATGCCACTGCACTCCAGCCTGGGCGACAGAGGGATACTCTAACTCAAAAAAAAAAAAAAAAAAAATTGAAAAGTTAAGAAGACAAAGGTTATGATTTGGAGGTTACAATTATCTCAAAATAAAAAACACTGTGTTTGCAGACAATGAATTAAAATACTCTGTAAACAGCTTCAGTAAATTAATGATAAAAGTATCAGCACTTCATTATAAAATATGCCTGAGTAATGTAATTGGTTCTACCACTTACTAACTTTGTGTGACAGGGCAGAGTACTAAGTTCTCATGAGTCTTGGACTGCATCAAATTTGAACCATTAACATCTACCTTATGGAGTTAATGTGAGTACCAATAGAGACAGTGCAGCCTCTAAAACATACTGCCTGATTCTTGCTTTTCTCAATTAATTCAATTATCGATAGCTACACTTAATCTTCTTAAAAAAATATATATATATATTTACATATATACATATATATGTATGTATGAGGAAAAAATCTACTTCTAGAAATAAAGGAAATTAAAATGAAAATTATAATGAGGCGCCATATCTTACATAAAACTGGCAGATCTTAAAATACTTTAATCACATTATTAAAAATAACAAAAACAGTTCATAAACACCTAATAAATTACAGAATTTTATATGTTGGCCATTGCATGACTTTTTAGAAAATATTTTGCTATGTTGCATAAGAACATTTGATTATATGAAAAATATTTACCATAAATTGACTGAAAAGTTTAGGAAAAGGAAATATGATTTTGATAACAGCATTAAATAAAGCTCATAGACCTTCAATCTTATATTGAAAGAATAATTATTATTTTGTTTTGGAAGAAATAAAATAATAAACTCCAGTGAATAGATTTTGCATGGGAATATAACTGTTTTGCTATATTAGGAAAAGAAAAAGAAAAATAGGTATATTAAGGAAGATTACATAGAAAATCATATTTGAAATGTAAAGGAAGCAAGTGAGAAATTATGCCAATTGAAACATATTCTATGCAAACTGACATTTTTATGCTATATTAAGCAAAATTACTCCATTTCCCAGAAATTTCTGAGTACTCAGTCACCCACTGTGAACTGTAAATATTAGTTTTACTTCCAAGTATTTCCCTCCATGGAAATTTTTTGCTGTTTTTTTTAGTGCAAGAATATAAAGGGGAAATATATTCCAGAACATTACTAAACTTTGTCAAGAACAGTGACAAGAGAGATTTCTATTAGTGGAAAGAACATAATAATGTCCCTTAACTTCACTGAGGCTTGGTGAGGTCACTTGTAGAATTATGGGTGTTAGCTGAAGAAGTGTTCTTATTTATTTATTTATTTTACTTATAGAAAAGTTTTTTTGATCTTTATTGGTAGTAAAAATAATGCAAAGAATTATTTATTTCATCCTCAATTAAATAAATAAAAGGGAATACGAAGAAAAATGGTAAAACCAGATCATTTATAATAAAAATATTTATTTATGCTTTGTTCACCATGAAGAAATTGATAAGGCACATAAGAAATACATGTTTCAACCTACATTTTAGGAATCTCTAAAGATTATTTAAGTTATTTATATATGTGTGTCCCAACCAAAATGTTCCCAGCAAGGGAGGAAGGAAGTGAAAAAAGATGAGATGATAGAGTGAGAAATAGGCTTAATCAAAGCTTATCAAGAAGAAAGACATAAAAGGGAGTGAGCTGATAACTTCTTCCCACCACCTTCCATCCCCTTTGCTGTTTCCAGGAGCAGTGTCTCAGTAGTTGCTGAATTCACACCTACTGGAATGACTAAAACTTTATAAGTTTTAATGTAATCACTTAGTTTACACAGAAAGTAACAAACACAATGAAAGTAGTTTTCCTTCCATCTCCCCTCAAAGATGCATGCATATTTTCACATTCAAAAAAAGTTCATTTTTTTCCTCACAAAAGGGTAACAGTGAATTCATTAAATATGAATTATCAATGATTTTAAATCAATGCTTTATTTTATTTCTATTGCTAAGCATCAGTTGACAACTTGGAATGTAGCATTTTAGTATTTATCATTATTGGTATTGGGGCATATAATTTTTTCTCTGTTATGTTAATATTCTTATTTTTCATTTGTTGTGCAAGACAAAATTTTTCCACTGGCCAGGACAGAGTTTCTTTCCAAGGAACAAAGAACATAATTCAGCTTACATGATGGACCAACCAATAGAAATGAAAAACAAGATTTATTTTGTATGCACATATATGTGAGTAAAGAACAAATGAAACTAAAATGCTTTGGATAGACCAATTATCTTTTGTCTCAAGCATACCCAAAGTGTCTTAAAAACACAGAATTTACATTGTTTGAGTCAATAAATCATTCAGTGTGAATACTTTGCTCTATTCTTCATACAGCATAATTAGAAAACTAAACAGGGTGTGCAGTGGATCCAGGTGTAGAGATGATGTTTAATTAAAAATGGGACAACTTCCAAAGATTTGTTTTAAGTTGCAATTTTATGCTTTTGCTCTGTTGAACATTGATCTAAATTTCCAAAGTAGAATCACTTTAGGAGGGGTTAATTTTGCTTCTCTGAAAGTGAGTCACTTTAGTTTTATTTTTCCCCCAATGATTAGTCTGTATTTTCTTTAACACTTCCATTTTGTTTTGGATACATTTACTATTTCCATGAGGCTTTTAAAAGTAGATAATTATTTATTACTATAAGCCAAGCACTGAGCCAGATGTAAAAGACAATGGTAAAGGAAATACAGGTGGTGTCTTTCCTCATAAAACTTACATTGACATAAGAGAGGCAGAAATGCTGTATTCTGCCTCTCTTACTTTAATGTAAGTTTCATGAGGAGAGATACTGCCTGTATTCCCTTTAGCATTAATGCTAGTTAGTTGTTCTAATTCAATCTCCAATATTCTCATTTCTGCACACAAAAATACCATCTTCCATCCTGCCACCTTCCATCCCCTTTGCTGTTTCCAGGAGCAGTGTCTCAGTAGTTGCTGAATTCACACCTACTGGAATGACTAAAACTTTATTTCTATAAGTTTTAATGCAATCACTTAGTTTACACAGAAAGTAACAAACACAATGAAAGTGGTTTTCTTTCCACCTCCCTTTAAAGATGCATGCATATTTTCACATTCAAAAAAAGTTCATTTTTTGTCTCATGAAAAGGTAACAGTGAATTCATTTATAACTCATTAAATATGAATTATCAATAATTTTAAATCAATGTCTTATTTTATTTCTATTGCTAAATATCAGTTGACTACTCGGAATGTAACATTTTAGTATCTATCACTATTGGTATACTAAAACAAGCAACAACAATAATGAACTCCAGTCAGCATGACACTGCCACACATTGACATGAACACAGTTGTGAGACAGATATATCAAGGGTATGAAACCTTACCAAGTTGTTTGTACAGTGCTGCCAACGTAAGTGCACAGTGTCGAGTTCACAAACTTAATTGTCAGACTCCTTACATAAAGTGTTGGAGAAGGAATAAATGGAGCACATTTTTAAAAAAAATTAAAAATATAATTAAATACAAAGTCAATCTCTGCTAATTAATATTCAGAGGCAGTAACTTTCCATTTGATGAGCAACCATCACTGGGAGCATTAAGCTAATACTGGATGGTAAACTAGAAAATTTGCTAAGTACTTTGGTTGAACCAAAGCTATATAAGATAGTATATCTTTTTCTAAAAATTTTATATTTTAGTTCGTAGAAACATGTAAGTGTGCTTGTATGTCTATGCATATCTGTACATACCACTATATAAACAGAGTTTGTTTCTATTATCATTATTTTAAAATTGGAGATATTCACCAAATATAGAGTATCTGCTAAAGATCAGATGATTTATAGTATAAATCGTATTCATATATAGTATAATTTTATGTATACCATACATAAAACTCAATTTGCAGAGTCTCAAGAAGCCACTTTCAAGTACAGTATCAGAAACTTTAGACCAGAGAGTAACTTCTAAGATAGGCTTTCGTATTTTTATGCTTTGGATGGGGAAGAATCATGAGGGAGACATGGAACACTTTCAAACAAGAATATCATTTCAATAATCTCAAGACAGTTTATTTGAAAATAATTAGGTTTTATAGTTTTAGTTGTTTCTTTCAAAGGAAATTCTAAAGTCTGTGGCAATGATTCTCAAATATAGTACGTGAGAATCATTTGAAGCGCTAATAAAGAACGTGTTGGCACAGGTTTGTGGAAGTCTGATATAGCCAGGCCCCTGCTGCTATACCAATTTCTCCAGTGATTCGCATACACACCAAAGTTTAAGAATAGCTTTGACAAGTAGCAGAAATTATTTATTTACTTATAACTCCAAGTCACATAGCTGACCATGTGACTTGGAGTTATGGTAAATAAATAATTATAATTTATATATATGTAGTATATGGGTATATGGACATTTGTAAAAAGTCTTATGTAATTACAAGTGTTTGTTGTCAATGTTTGCCTATATGGTAGATGAAAGAGTATTTCATTGTCATTTTAACTTGCATTCCTTCTACTATAAAGGATTTGAGAATTTTTTAATATGTTTAAAGATCATTTTCATATATTTTTTCATAAGCTATATGCCTTTACTCCACTTTTTTTTTTTTTTTTTTTGAGTTGGAGTCTCACTCTGTCGCCCAGACTGGAGTGCAGTGGCCGCTCCCGGCCACCGCAGCCTCAACCTGCTGGGCTCCGGCGATCCTTCCGCCTCAGCCTTCCGAGTAGCCGGAATTACA
>CAUYQG010090964.1:0-15394 GCA_963574415.1 Tarsius wallacei | reverse complement strand
TGAGTCGGTGACCTTGGGCAAGACGCTTTCCTTCTCTAGGCTCAGGTGTGAGAAGAAAAAGAACACTCAGTAGCTGTTACCAAGTGCTTCCCACGTGCCAGGCACTGGTCTCAGCTCTTTCCTTGCACCCTCTCATCATCTTGACAGTCCCACGCAGTAGAATGTGCCACTGTCCCCATTATACAAATGAGGAAACACTCGTAATAACCGCCCCCCAACCAGGCGGCAGGAAAACCCACAGAAGGGCTCCAGCTCGGCGCTTCTCAGTGGTCTCCACCTCGGCCGGGTCAGCATGCGGCTCCTGTCAAGGCCCAGACGGCAAACCTCTTAGGCCTCTGGGGCACGTGGTCTCTGTGGCTGCTCTTCAACTCTACCTGCCATTGTGGCACAAAAGCAACCAGAGACAAACAGCAGGTGTGGCTGTTTTCAGTACAACTCTACGAGGACAGGCAGCGGGCTCTGTTTGGCGTGTGGGTTGTGGCTTGCTGGCTCCCGCCCGAGCGAATGGCTTCCCTCTACCAATGAAGGCCGGTCCCGCTCGACTTCCTGGAGCCCTCTCCTGTCTCCTGTCCTTCTTCTTCTACAGGCCTGAGCCTGGCTTGCTGGAGAGCTGACACGGGGCAGCCAGAGAGGAGAAAAGCACTAGGAGTTGTGGGTTCGGTGAGGGCTGGGCCAGCGTGCTGGTCTCCATCAGCCAGTGAGGTGGCAGGGCGCCAACAGGGACAATATTCGGGTCAGTTAGCAGGAAAAAAGTCCCAGCTCCCAAGAGCAAGGAGAGAGGTTTGCCTGGGTGGGGCCGAGACCCCAGGCCAAGGAAACAGATCCAGACAGGGAGCACCGTCAAGAGCCCCCAGTTAGGGCTCTGTCGGAGTTAAGCCCTTGGGGTGGGAGGTGAATACACAGGGACGTTGAGGCAGCACTCCATCCAAAGAACTGGACAAAGGAGATGAGGCTGGAAAAGACACTGAGGATGACTAGACCTCGCCTGCTGGGAGGATGTGGCCACCGAGACCCCAGCTGCCAGGGGCAGGGTGGGCTCAGGACTAGCCAAGCCGGGCCTCAGCAGAGCCTGGATGGGGATGTCGGTAAGGTCCCTCACGGGGAGGCAGGCAAGGCCTGCCCCTACAGGAGCCCCTGCACAGAAAGAAAAAGTCGTAATGCAGCACTCGCAGAGAGCTGGGTAGCTCCAGAAAGACCTGCTGCTTAATGGAACTCATTCACTTCACAGACACTGATTAAACACACACTGTCCAAAGCCCTGGGACAGGACACACCCTCAAAGCTGTCACAGTCTACAGATGAGATCAATACACGTATGACTTCGACCTGACACAAGACAAAGTGTCCACAGAAGCATGGCCAAGCACGGCGGGGACTGAGGCTCTGGCCGGGGAAGGCCTTCCAGAGAGTTCCATGCAAAACACCAAGAATGCTTGCTGGTGTCCTCTTCATACCGGGCCTGACTGGTCCCTGCACGTTCTCCTACGAGTGCAGCTCTGCCCCTGTCTTTCTAGAACTCAAGCAAAGCATTGGAACATCTGAGGACTTGTTTTCCCCTGAGAAGTGTGAAGGTACAGACCTCCCGGAAGAATCACCAATGTTCACAAAAGCCACCAGCCCTTCCCGGAGAATGAGCCTCAAATCGACTGTGTATTCGTCTCACCAAACAACCTGAAAGGAAGCCTGTTCCTCTTCATAACTGCAGTTTTAAAGGGAGTTAAAAGTTTCGAAGAAAGGGTTGTCAGCAACTAAACTCTAGCTCCGTAAACTGATTTTAAAAAACCCCAGGCTCACAAAGATAACAAAAAGTGCATTTAATAGCATGCCAGTATACAGCTTGAATGTGTAGTAAGTCTTCTTTTAGTCAGTGCATTACAGGGATAAAGGAGAAAAGTTCGATTTGGAATGCACAGTCAAATGCTAGGTATAGGTGCTCTAAACCTTGGTGCTCTTATTCTATCAAAACTCCGCTTATGAAACGTCACTCCAGGTGCAGTGCTCTGTGCCAGCACAGATCCGTCTGGTCCAGAATGCAATCTGCAGTTTTAAATTGAATTGTATACAAGTATTAACAAAAGAATAAAGTTTATTATTCATAAAACTAAAGTGGTTGTCATAAAGCTTACAAGAGAGTACAGCCTAGAACTAATGAGTTGAAAAACTAGTTTTAGAAATAATAAAATTTACTGGACGGTTTTGGAAAACGATATTATAAAACAAAGGAAAGAATTGGCACAGTTTAACCACCTAATTTCTAAGTGCACTTTGTAATGTTCCTTGCAAGCTGCCACTTTTCCCAGGATAATGACAAAAAGCTCCAGTCAGGTGTCACTGGCTTGTGGTGACGGATTTGTTTATTGCATTGCCAAGAGTAGATTTTAAGAAAAAACACTACAAAGGTTTCAAAAACCCTATTTATTCTCTATCATCAAAAATAGCAACAGGGGGACTTGTACAACTTTTCTGTGAGTACCCACCAGTCTATTTTTTTTTCTTAAAAAAAATAGAAGTTAGTTAAAGAAAAATGATTTGGTTTTTAAAAAATAATGTAAGGAAACACTTAGATAGCCCAAGGAGTCGTCAGAAATATGTGTAGCAAGAAAGCTTTGTTTCGGCCCTCTCCGGCCTCTGCACGTCTTTTACTAAAACTAGAAAGAGAATTTACAGTACCAATATGTTCCCCAACCTGCTCGGAGCAAATTGCTTGTTTCAAACCCATTATTGCTGAACCAGAGTGCTGACACTGAGCGCCGAGGAGTCCACTCATAGAGGATAAAACTGGGAGGCGGCCTCTGAGGACTGGATCTCCACCTGGGCCATCTTGAACTGGGCACACTGCAGCCACTTGCGCAGGGCCGCCAGGCCAGCACTGCTCTGGCCCGAGCCCGGCAGCGTCCTTAGGCTGTGGTGGTTCACGTTGTTCTGAATGGCCTGGAGGCGCAGCTGAAGTCCAGCCGACAAGTGCTGTCAAGGAAGGGCGAGATGTTTAGTGGTTTCTTCCCGGCGGTCCCAGGCAGCCCAGCCCCCCTTGCTGCCATGAGGGCAGCCTGGCCGGGGGAGGCCGGCTCTCAGACGGGGCGGCACTCAGGGCACGGGCCTCCCCCGTTCTGAGGCGCCCGGTCCGGCCCATCCGGATGACACGCCCGTCCTGATGGGCCCATTGCGGCAGGAGCGGAATGCTGACACACCAGTGCTGGGCTGACACTGGAACTTGCCCCGGGGACCATCTGCCACATGGGCCCGTGTGGTGGTGAAGTGCCCAGGCTCTGCTGTCAGGCTCCCAGGTTCAAATCCTGGCTCCCTACGGGCAACTCGGGGAACAAGGTTTTTTGGTTTGTGTTTGTGTTTTCTCAGGTACAAGTGGGACAGCGACACTTGGGGCTTTTTTTGTAAGGACAAATGAACTAACACCACGCTTAGAACAGAGCCTGGCGCTGATGACACTCTAGTGACCACTGTAATCTCCCGACCTCATGTCAGTGTGACCTCTTAGGGCCGGGTGGAAATGGAGCTTCTCAGCAAGTTCTGTTGGCCTCCTCTCAGCACTGTCCACAGATTGCTAGAGAGCTGGGAAAGAGGTGGACACAGCAGTCCAGAACTCCTCTGGGTGGGACTACAAACAACTCATTTTTCACAGGAAAACCCAGCCCTGAGAGGCCTGCAGCTGAGGCCGCCGGGGGCTGCAAACAGCCCCGTGGCCAAGATCAGGACTCTCTTCTTTCTCGTGGCTCTCTTCCGGTACCTGGGTGCTTGGCGCTCACACCCTTCCTCCCGCTAGCATAGCATCCCTCTCCCACGCGGAGAAGAAATCCAGCAGAGTTTCCATCTCCCCCATCCCCCACCGTCTTCCTGCCGCAGCCAGGACGGTTCTGGCTCAAGCAGGTGGCTGGCTTTGCCGTTTCCCTGCCAGCCCCAGGAACTACACTGCCTGGTCGTGGGGCAGGTGTGCCCTGTGAAGACAAGTGGCCCTCGAGGCGGGCCGGGGCCTGGGAAGTAAGCTGGGTCAGGGTCTCCCCTTCCAGGCTGTGGGGTTCTGCCTGGGCCAGTCTTCTTTGGGTCCTCCATTTCCTCATATCGTACATGTGAGGGGTAGGTTCCTCCTAGTTCAGTCCTGTCATTCACTCAATGATATCTTTTCTTTTTTTTTTTGAGTCAGAGTCTCACTCTCACCCATACTGGAACACGGTGGCACACTCACGGCCACCGCAGCCTCGGCCTGCTGGGCTCAAACAATCCTTCTGCTTTGGCCTTCCAAGTAGCTGGAACTATAGGTGTGTACCACCATGCCTGTCTAATTTTTTGATTTACTGTAGAGACGAGGTCTCCCCAAGTTGCCCAGGCTAGTCTCAAACCCCTGGACTCAGGTAATCCTCTCGCCTCTGCCTCCCAAAGTGCTGGGATTACAGGGGTGAGCCACCACACCCGGCTGTTATCTTTGCTTGATGGAATTCTTCCTATCATAAAAAAATCAGTCTCGGTGACCAGAAGGTATCATTGGATGTGCCAGCCCTGGAGTCCCTGGGTATCCTCCAAAGACAAGGTAGGTTTTTGGCCTGTATTGTTATTTTTTCAGAGAGACAAGAGCTTGTTCTAGCCCCAGGCTAGAGTGCTGTGATGTATCACAGCTCACTGGAACCTTGAACTTCTGGCTTCAGTGACCCTCCGGCCTCAGCCTCCGGAGTAGCTGGGACTATGAGTGTGCATCACCACACCCAGTTAATTTTTAAATATTTTTGCAGAGATCAGGTCTCACTATGTTGCCCAGGCTGGTCTTCAACTCCTGGCCTCAAGTGGTCCTCCTGCCTTGGCCTCCCACCACACCTGGCCTTGGCCTGTATTCTCATCATCAGTGGACTGAGGTGCACTCGACTGAGACGCTGCCCTCCACCTGCATCCTCACCAACCACGAGCCCCAGGGCGGTGACTCCTGCCGCCACCCTCCGTGGCAGGATCCTTACACGGCCCACAGGTCACCCACGTGATCTGCCCTCCAGGGCAGCGACAGGTGGAATTCACCTTCTCCATCGTCCAGCAGAGCATCCACCCCTGTGAACACTCTGATGAACATGTAGAACTTCCGGTCAGCCCAGGGGTGACTTACCTTGATGTTTGACTGAATCATTGGCAACCACATAGGTATCAGCTGTGTGGAGAAAGACAGAAGCCTTGTTATTCTTGCCTCCACGCCCCCACAAAGCTCTGAGTACTGCACAGGAAAACAGGCCACACCGAGCCGCTCTCACATCATGCACAGCCATGGGCCCCGCTGTGAGCCACCCACCAGCAGCAAAACGTCTTTCGAGGCCAAGCCCTGCTGAGCTGGTGGCATTTGGAGGTTGATAAGTGCCCCGTGAGTGCCTGAAACACACACTTGAGGGTAGATGACTGAGTGTCTCTTGAAAGCCTCCATGCGCAGGCAATTAAATGTGCATTTAATTAATTAAATCCTCCCTTTCCTGGAAGAACATTTCCTCCACGGGATCTTTAGAACTGAGTCTCCGGGTAGAACGGCAGCTCTATCGGCCTGTAGTTATTAGAAAAGCATCTCCAGGCAGCGGCTGGGTGCTTCGATGAGAGGAGACCCCTGGAGCTGTCTGGCTGGGATTGGAAGGTGGCTACGGCAAGACAGGTGCTTGCAGCGTGGGCCCACCATGAGCCCTGCGGGGCGGCCACCCCTCTGCAGCTCTCCAGCTGGCCCTTGCCCCTTCCACATGGCCCTTCCTCGGAGGGCACAGGGTTCTTGCCTGCGGGAGCAGTTTCCCTCTCTGCTTTGGTCTCTCGGCCATGCCTCGGTCCTTTAGGACACAAGTGACTACTCAGGGCCTTACTGATCCCCAAGTTGGAGGCAGCATGTGGCCTTTTCCAAAGTATGTGACACAGAACCCTTGCATGGCGAGATTTTAACTGGGGGAGGAGGGCAACGGAACAGTGTGAAATGGAACAGCTGGAATGTTGGGTTCTTTACTTCGGGACTTCTCGGGTCTTTACTACGCGAATAAGTACCATATCATCACTCCGTACCCCTCCACCCTCCACTCCAGCCAAGGTGGAGGGTCGTGAGGGACTGAACTGTGTCCCTCCAAGTCTGCAGGGTCTCATCTGGAAATGGGGTTGTCGAAGGCACAACTAAGATGGGGTCATGCTGGGGCAGGGTGAGTCCCTACTCCAGCATGACTGGCATCCTTATCAAAAGGGGCATCTGGACATGCACGCACACACACACAGTGCCATGGGACACTGAAGGCGGAGGGCCACAAGCCAAGGGAGGCTCAAGACTGTAGTGACCACCAGACGCCAGGAGAGTGGTCCAGACAGCTTCTCTCTCCAGTCGCTCAAGAGAAGTGAACCCTGCCCACACCTTGGTCTCAGACTTCTGGCCTCCAGGACCCCAGGAGATCACATGTCTGTTGCTTAAGCCCCAGACTGTAACACCTGGAACGGCAATCCTAGGAAATGAACGTGGCACCCGGGAAGAAAGAGCAAGTAGAGCACAGCTGGAGGCGGGGTGTGCAGAGAGCGAGGGCTGAGGGGGCCACAGGGTGCTCAAGGGGGAGTTCTCGGGAGAGCGTCATGAACACGATCCCGGAGGCGGAGGCCAAGGCCCACAGGTGACCCTCAACGCCGAATCAGGGGATTTGAATTGTGTCCTCTACCCAATCCAACTTCCGAAGAGGGCTACTCTGTTCACCAAGAGCAGAACTGTGCTCCAGAAGGATCACGGAGGCAGCAGTTTGCAGACTAGGGTGAGGAAGGACATGGAGAACGGAGGCAGGGACCCAGGGAGAAGGCTACCTCAGTGGTCCAGGTAAAAACAGGGACAGTTCCTGGGGACAGAGAGGGATGCTGCCCCGTGAGGGTCTGAGCTTGAGTTTGCTCTTTGGAGCAAGGTAACAAGTCAAAGAAGAGGCTGAGGCCTCCAGCAAACTGGATGCTGTCACGTAATGAACAAAACCAAAGGAGAGCCCTTTGGGGTAGAGGAGAGTGTATAAATGGCCTCGTAGTTCATGGCTAGTCACAGCCACAGGCTGCTGGTCTCATTGAATTCATCACAACATTTTCTTAAAAATAAACTCAACCTGTAATCCCAGCACTTTGGAAGGCTAAATTAGGAGGATCACTTGAATCCAGAGTTCAAGACCAACCTGGACAACAAAGCGAAACCTCATCTCTACAAAAAGTAAACAAAAAAGCTGTGCACAGTTTTATGCACCTGTAGTCTCAGCCACTTGGGAGGTTGAGACAGAAGGATCACCCGAGCAGAGGCTGTGGTGAGCTGTGATCGTGCCACTGCACTGCAGTTTGCACTCAAACTGCAATATATATAAATATATGTATATGTATGTACTGCGAAGGAGAGCGAGAGAGACAGTCCTAAGTGTCTGTTTGTTTCTAGAGTTCACGTAAGGGTGAGAAGGTTAAAATTTAGGATGTTAGAAATAATAAAATGGATCTTAACTCATTTGCGACTGCTGACTTGAATTTACGTCGTTTCAAATTCTGTTCCTGGTTGCCGCTGACGTGAATTTACCTTATTGTGGAAGACTGTCTTTTGGGGTTTATAATCTGAATAAAAATACATAGTACGGAGAGCTAGTCAGAGTGGTGTCTGAGTCAAATACTGGATATGTCTGCAACTTTCAGCTGTACTGTGAAAAAGGTGACAATTTGGAAATGACCTTTCACTTGTACTTGATGACAGAAGTTTATGGCAACCAGCTTCAGATTTTTTTTTTTTTAATTTTCACCCATTCTCAGTATGAGGGAAGTGAAAAATTTGCCAGTCATGACTTTGTTAATTTTTTTGGTTTTGAAAATATCACTCATTGGATTTTTTTTTTTTTTGAGTTTGGGTCTCACGCCCTCGTGCAGGCCGGAGTGCAGTAGCAGGATCACAGCTCACTACATTCTCGATCTCCTGGGCTCAGGCGATCCTTTCACCTCTTGTCTCCTGAGTAGCTAGATTACAGATGTGTGCTACCACTCCTGGTTAATATGTTTATTTTTTGTAGAGATGAGGGCTCACTATGTTGCCTAGGCTGGTCTCGAACTCCTTGGTTCAAGTGATCCTTCTGTCTTGGCCTCCCAAAGTGCTGGGATTAGAGGTGTGAGCCACCATACCTGGCCAAAGTTATCTTTATTTTGTTAGGGCTTAGTTGACTAGAAATTCATTTTCCATGTTCATTATTTTTTCTCTGGGAAATACAGTAGGAAGACTTTCTTAACTTTATTATTATTATTATTATTTTTACTGCAGAACCTTTCTGAGCTCCCATTCCTAAAATCACGATGGACTGTGTAGGTTCAATGGTAACTATATATCCCAAGTATTTGTCTGATTTTTTTTTCCAGATACACCCTTCCTTCTTTCCTTCCATCCATTCATCTATATATCTATTTATTTGTTGAGTCAGAGTCTCACTCTGTTGCCCAGGCTGGAGTGCTGTGGCACGCTCACGGTCACCTCAGCTTCAACCTGCTGGGCTCAGGCGATCCTTCCGCCTCAGCCTTCCAAGTGCTGGAACTACAGGTGCATGCCACCATGCCTGGCTAATTTTTTTATTTATTGTAGAGATGAGGCCTTCCAAAGTGCTGGGATTACAGGCATGAGCCACCTTGCCTGGCTACACGTTTACGTTAAATGTGATTCTTAAATGCCTCGAGTGGAAAAAAATGTGAACATGTGCCATATATAAGTATAAAACAAAGCATCTTGATAACCTGGCCATTTTCTGTTTTGGAAACATGAGCAAATAAGTGCATTTTACTGTTATGATTATAATAGTATTTCTAACTTGAGTAATCATTGATACAGTTGTAATTAGCTTTCTATTAAAAGAAAGCCTTTTTCCTGTCCCCTCTTTTTGTGCCATAAAATAATCAAGAGATGTTCTGTTTTATGCATTTTACATACCACTATTGAACTTGAAAATTTGATGATGCTAATATATAGATAGTTCTAACAGTTGAGTACTTAAGATTGTATTGCCTCATTTTATTTAATGACCACTCTAGTTTATTCCTTTTGAATAAGCATTAAAGTAAGTGGCATATATTACATTTGCATGCTGAATCATTGTAGCTGTTGCATGTTTTTGCTGTTGGGGAGATCCCCACTGGTTTTGTAGTAGAAATACAGAAAAAAATCCATCTGCTTTTTCTTCTACCTCAGTTTTCTATCCACCTTCTCATGTCCCATAAAATAATTCTTCTCCGGTAAGTCACCCCTTTTCTCTTCCTTAAGTTGATAAAAATTTAAACCTTTGATGCCATACTCTTAAAATCAGAACGCTGCCTGGTGTACTCACGTGGTCTGGGAAAAGGGGGTGGGAGTGTTACTCCTTAATTGGGCAGGTATATATATATCATCTACTCCAGTTTTTCTCTAGAACAGCCTTCAAGACTGCAGAATTCGGTGTACTCTCCCCAGTAGGGAAACAAATGTTAGGATTTATTCTAGTCATGGAGAACTAACAGAGAAATGATAAGAGTGCATGATAAGTACAAAAAATGGAGAGCACTTACCAGACTTTGCAGGAATGGGGTTGCCAGTATCCACTTGGCGGACAGCAGAAGTTCATACTGTCAGTTCTCTGCCCGGTATCACTCATTACCTTACGGTGTCAAAAATGGTAGCTGCAGTCCTTTTTCTTAAAATATATTGGTATTGGCTGGGCATACTGTCTCACGCCTGTAATCCCAGCACTTTGGGAGGTGGAGGCAAGAGGATTGCCTGAGCCCAGGAGTTCGAGACCAGCCTGGGCAACTTGGCAGACCTCATCTCTACAATAAATCAAAAAATGATCTGGGTGTGGTAGTGTGCGCCTGTAGTTCCAGTTACTCCAAAGGCTAAGGCAGAAAGATCTCCTGAACTCAGCAGGTCAAGGCTGTGGTAGTCATGAGCATGCCTCTGTGCTCCAAATAAAAAAAAAAACCAACAAAACTTAGCTGGAGGCCAGGTGCAGTGGCTCATGCCTGTAATCCTAGCACTTTGGGAGGCAGAGGCTAGAGGATTGCCTGAGTCCAGGGGTCCCAGAACAGCCTGGGCAACTTGGCAAGACCTCTTCTCTACAATAAATAAAAAAATTCGCCAGGCATGGTAGCGTTCACCTGTGGTTCCAGCTACTTGGAGGGCTGAGGTGGAAGGATTGCCTGAGCCCAGCAGGTCGAAGCTGTGGTGGGCATGAGTGTGCCACTGCATTCCAGCCTGGGCGACAGAGTGAGACTCCTACTCAAAAAAAAAAAAAAAAAAAAAATATATATATATATATATAAACATATATATATACATATATACCCTGTATACTGGAACTTTATTCTTAAGCCAGTTAAAATAGTTTACATTTAAGTATACATTATTACATGTAAATATTTATCATTTCTATATGACATGGAATTAAGTAGTTCATATATAATTTTATTTGGGTAAGACAGTCTTTTTATCTTTGTTTCCTGGTTTTCTCTATGTTGCTTTTTGAAACCATTAGTAGAATGAACAGCTCTTTTTTGACTTGCAGAAGTGACTTAATCTGTGTTTTTTCCTTCCTCTCTTCAACAAAGGTGATTAAGACTGCAGGGTACAGAACACTGGGTGTAAACTACTGTATGATAAAACCCCAAATAAGCCTGATTATTTTGCTGCCTCCAACTTTTAGGAGAATGGGAGAAAAGTCATGCCAAAAAGTTGTATTCATTAGCCGGGTGTGGTAGCGCACGCCTGTAGTTCCAGCTACTTGGAAGGCTGAGGCGGGAGGATCGCCAGAGCCCAGCAGGTCGAGGCTGCAGTGGCCGGAAGCGGCCACTGCACTCCAGTCTGGGCAACAGAGTGAGACTCCAACTCAAAAAAAAAAAAAAAAAAAAAAAAGTTGTATTCAGATTTAATTTAAAAGTATCTTCCAGGATGTAACCTGTGGTTGATATACTTTCTTCAACATTGTACAGTGGTCACTGATGATCACAGTGATGCTCTGGTGCTTCCTTGTTCTTCAAAGGAGGATTAAAGCATATGTTAGTATGCTGTATTATTCAAGGGGAAAGGTATACTAAGTTTTAATGACAAAAGTTGAAACCAGAATGGTTTCCTTGTTAACTTTCAGTTAAACAGAAAATTAAATTAGAATAGTTGCCCTCCTTGGCATCTGATTTCACTGTGAACTTGTTGTCATTGAATAATAAATCCCAAGAAGGAAATAGTTTTCAAAAGGGAAGAATCCTAGACATTCAAGAGATACGTTGTATAATGGGATCCAACTTATCTGGTGTCCAGGCATGTTAGAATTATTAGAGAGGTAGCAGTTAGTGAATTTATAGTTTTAATGGGGGAGAGAGAGGTTGAGATTTTAATCTGTAATCCTAAACAATAACATATTTGCAGAAAGAGAAGAGCATGGCTGACAGATCAGATTCCAGAGCATGAACATTTTTCATATTGCAAGAGATAGGGTAGGTTTTCCTATTTGATTTTGCATAGTCTCATTTTTACTCTCTGATAGGCTGAAATGTATCATTGGTTGTCTCTTTCTTGAAACTCTCAAAAGCTTTATAAATGTGTACGGCAAGCAGTGTGGTTTATGGAAAGATTACCAAGACTCAGATTTGTGAGCTGCCTGATTTTTGAACAAATGCCTTAACCTTCTGAGTCTGGGTCTATTTTCTCATCAGTCCATTCAGGGAATGGAGGTTTGTGATCTTTTGGTTTGGGCCAGATCTGAGACTTGGGGTTTCTCAGATATATTGCTTAAACCACAGAGTACTTATCCATTAATGTATGCCCTACTCAAGTCCTTTCCCCTTCATTTACAATAGTATAAGGATGAAAGAATCCAAGTATTTTGCCGAAAGATGGTATTGGGGCTTGGAAGGAGAAAGAGTCACTGTAGGGAGGCCAGCTGGGGCAGGTGGGAGGGAGGGAGGGGGAACACGATCCTTGATACCGGAGACAGTGGAAGGCCTCACTGCCCTGCCCTGTACTGCTTTGTGATCGGGTTAGATGCGCAGTGCACCCTTGATGCCATTGGGCAAGTGAGAAGAGAAAGCAAAGGCACTTGCTAGGCGTGGGCTGAGGGAAAGAAAGAGGAGATTTCTTTAGGAGAAAAAGAAGGGAAGACTCCTGTTAAAAGTTACCTCAGTAGGAAGGGTGTGTCTTCCAATTTGAGTGAAAATATGAGGAAACTATTGATCATTATCTTAGATCCTGAACACAATCAGGAGAAATGAATACTCATACTCTGTTGTTCACCTGTTTGGGAAAAACAGCAAGGAAACAAGGCAGGTAGTGTTGGGAGACTGGCACCCTGCATTCTTCATATAGTGGGTATTAGATCTGTGTTAATCTCACCATTCCCCAAGGTCATTTGCTGACTGGTTAGATAATGCCACTTTCTCCCCCACGACTCTTTTTGCATCCCCTTGGAGCTTTGTGCTTTGTTGAGGTCTCAGGAGCAGCTGCGTTTCCCTCCTGGGTCCAGAGCCTTTATGCAGGGTCCACTTGAGAAATGCAGGTGATTGAACTTCCTTTGCCTCTTACTGAGTTTCTTTCCCAAAACGATACCAAATTGTGTGTTTCAGATTTTTTTAAAGTTTGTCTTTCTCATTAATAATAGATAAAAAATAAGTCTTCAGCTAAAATGTTTAAATGTTTTATGGGGAAAAAGTATTACCAAGAACGTTTAGTCAGCCATATAGAAATATTTAGTCTTATGTGATTTTACATAGAGTTTCAGTTTATTTTCTGGTTTCAATAGAACAAGTTGAAATCATCGCAGAAGGATAAAGTTCGTCAGTTTATGATCTTCACACAATCTAGTGAAAAAACAGCAGTAAGTTGTCTGTCTCAAAATGACTGGAAGTTAGATGTTGCAACAGATAATTTTTTCCAAAATCCTGAACTTTATATACGAGAGAGTGTAAAAGGATCATTGGACAGGAAGAAGTTAGAACAACTATACAATAGATACAAAGGTGAGTGCTTGTGACTTTTAATATTTTGAACCAGATTATCCAAAATTACAGGCTTGTGAGAAATCAGTGACTGTATAGAACATAAATTGGGTGGGTGTGTCTAGTGGAGCTCTCTAGATCTTGGGATTATTTTAATAGATTTGAGGAGAAATTATTTTCCTTCTTTTCACTAAATTTTCTTGACCTCTTTTTCTTCTCCTCTTGTTTTTTTCTCCCTTTTTATAAAACTCAGCTGAACCAGATTTTAAGAGAACCTGCATAATACATTTTTAAGGAATTGTATAGTAACCATGCTTTTAAAAAGTTAAACAGTACATAATAGGTGAATAAAGATTTCCTAATTGATTTTCCTGAATAACCAGTATTTAATAGCCTGGTGTAGACCCTTCCATGTTTTTATGTTTATGCAGAAATGTATATACAGAGTTTCTTTCAACATTTTTCTGAAAATGGGATTGTATTTTATGTATAACATGCTGCAGAATCAAAAGATGTACATGCTTTTTATTGCTAAAGATGTTGCCAGATTACTTTTAGAAAGGTGTTAGCAAATCATATTTGAGAACAGTGCATGCATGCCTCTTTCTCCTTATATTTGTCATTATTTAAAATTTTTGCCTTTCTGATACGTAAATATTGATTTATTTCTTTAATTTAAACAACAGATGCTTACATTGTTGAGATTAAGATTGAATTGCATAGTTTATAGTTTTTCTGGTACTCTAAAGAAGTGATTGCCAGGCGTAGTGGCTCAAGCATGTAAGGATTTCCTTAGCTCTCAGGGACTCGAGACCAGCCTGAGCAACTTGGCAAAACCTCATCTCTACAATAAATCAAAAAATTAGCCAGATGTGGTAGTGTGCGCCTGTAGTTTCAGCTACTTGGGAGGCTGAGGCAGAAGGATCGCCTGAGCCCAGCAAGTTGAGGCTGTGGGTGACCGTGAGCGTGCCACTGCACTCCAGCCTGGGCGACAGAGTGAGACTCCGACTCAAAAAAAAGAAAACCCAGAAGTGGTTGCTTATGGTAAAATGAACTTTAAGAAGAAAAAAAAGCAAAATACTTAAACAAAATATTAGAATTTTGTACTATTAGAATCCCTTGTCCCTGTATAGGGAAGTCTGATTTTCTGAATGTGTCTAAGTATGGGACATTATTCACAAATAAATGAGTCTTTTAAAAAAGTGATGTATCCATCTGCCTATATCCCTCCTATCTACTCTTAAGAAAGATGTTTAAATATTATATGGGGAAAATATCTGTTAGAGTAACAATGCTTCCTGCCTTTGGCATATTGAGATCTTTTTCTTTAAGTGAACATAAAGCGTTACCTTTTTTAGTTTTAGGAATGTAGCATAATTAAGTATGACACTAATATACTGTGTTGTTATTTTTAAAGATCCTCAAGATGAAAATAAAATTGGAATAGATGGCATACAACAATTCTGTGATGACCTGGCACTCGATCCAGCCAGCATCAGTGTGTTGATCATTGCATGGAAGTTCAGAGCAGCAACACAGTGTGAGTTTTCCAAACAGGAGTTCATGGACGGCATGACAGAATTAGGGTGAGTATACAGTTACAGTAGGAAACATGACTATGAGAATTACTGTCAAACACAATTATGTCATAAATTTTAAAATGTAAATGTAAAGATTTACTGATTCACAAACATCGTTATAAAAAGACATGGGCTAACTTGCCAGACGTGGTGGCTCACACCTGTATGCCCAGCACTATGGGAGGATTGCTTGAGCCCAGGAGTTCAAGACCAGCCCAGACAAGAAGCAAGACCTCATCTCTTAAAAAAAAAAATTTTTTTTTAATCAGCTAGGGGTGATAGAACACACCTGTAGTCCCAGCTACTCCAGAGGCTGAGGCTAGAGGATTGCCTGAGCCTAGGAAGTTGAGGTTATGGTGTGCCATGATCTGTGCCACTGCACTCCAGCCTGGGCAACAGAGAGAGACCCCCAAGTCAAAAAATTAAAAAATATAAAAATATAGAAATGGGCTAACTTGTTAGTTTCCATGTTGTACAGTTTTCTGGGTTTGTCCAGTGATCTGTATAGTTACTAGAGCCTGTTCTATTTGCATATACTTGATCATTTACTTCTAAGGGAGGTTTGTTCACTCGTATTAAAACTATTATGCAAGCTGGGCTAGGTGGCTCAGCCTGTAATCCTTCGCCTTTGGGAGGCTGAGGTGAGTGGATTGCCTGAGCCCGCGGGTTCGAGATCCACCCAAGCGAGACCTCATCTCTACAATAAATCAAAAAATTAGCCGGGCGTGGTAGCGCGCGCCTGTAGTTCCAGCTACTTGGAAGGCTGAGGTGGAAGGATTGCCGGAGCCCAGCAGGTCGAGACTGCGGTGGCCGGGAGCGGCCACTGCACTCCAGTCTGAGCGACGGAGTGAGACTACAACTCAAAAAAAACCAAAAAA